>BMAO01008034.1:0-22057 GCA_019973975.1 Trichonephila clavata | reverse complement strand
GAGGACTTCCCAGCAATACTTGTTAAGTTTAATGCACAGGGTGACGGAATGCCTAGAGGGGACATTTATCTTCCAAAACAGACCGTAAATTCTTCCCTCACGCCTGAGGGCAAACAGGTGTCTCGGCGATTGTAAAGGCGGCTATGTTGAAAGCTCAAAAACCTCTTTCAGAAAAGGTCGGATGCCACGATCTATAGGGAGAAAGCTCCTATGTAGTATATTGAAAATTGTAGTATAAGTTCGTAGGTTTAAAACTGTGTTTATTTTCTGTTTCGTATAGTAAAATGAGCATATTTTTCTTAAAGATTAAAAAAGACAATTTTAAGCTATCCGTTTTAAGGTTTTTTTTTAAAAAAGGAGATATGGCGACTTTTCGTTATTTTTAGATTTGTTTAGTGCATTTTAAGAAAAATGTGCTAAAATTAAGAAGAGAAAAATAAATTATTACTAACATTGGAAAAAATAGGTAAAAATTGGGAAAAAATAGCATAAACGTGGCCCATTCTGCACCAAAGGTTTAAGAACAAATTTTCAATTTTTTCAATCTAATGTATTGCTATATTATTCAATTTTGAAATGGCTTTAGGATAAGAGATATTTTCTTTCTTACAAAACTAGAGCACTTTATCTGGTTACTATATGAAAATGCTTAAAAAGACAGTGATTATATTCACATAAGGGACTGTAAATTTTGTAATAAAACAGTGATTGAAAAATCGAAGGTTAAAACGATTCTACTATTATACAGAACTTGCAGAAAAACTTTCAGTTAATTATGTTCAAAACTTTTTTAGCAAGCGCTGACCCGTTTGATTATTTTCAAAAAATCACATTTCGAGTAAAACGCGTTTTAAAGTATGACATCTTGCTTTAAGTAATCGCATCTGCTTTTGCTAAAACGCTTGTATTTTTTTGTTCTATTAAACGGAAAATGATAAGCTTGGTATTTTTATAAGGCTAATAAGATGGACCATAAAATAAAATTATAAAAAAATTGTCCATTTTTGGCAAAATTCACAATTTTAGGGTAGTCCTATACCTTAAATAAAGTCTATATAATTTGGCAATAAATACCGAAGTAAATCTTGAAAATATGATTCTCTAGTGAGTAATATGAGAATTAAATGCGATTTATCAGATGTTGATTTTACATATTATCTTTATTATTTTTTTTAATTGTACAGTTTTGAACCACATACATTTTTATTAGTCATTGGTTTTACAACTATGTGGTAGAAGGATACTTAAGCCATTTTTAAATTGGTATATAACTAATATTTGTAACAATTCACCGGAATGCTGATTTTAAAAAATAAAAAATTTTAAGTCATTCATTTTTTTTTTTTTTTTTGCAAAATTCAATGCAATAACTATGGTTTCTAAGAATAATTTTTTGGCAGTGGTTGTGAGTGATTGTGGACTCTCTTTCAATAGTCCACAAAATGGAATAAAAATACCCTATATTTGATGCTTGAAATTTATTTTTCACTACTTTATTGAAATTTAAGATTTTATAATATAAAATATATCTAAAAATCAATTTTATTCTTTATTCTTTTTCCTTTATATCCATCAAAACTTGCTATATTCTATTTTTATAATTGCGGTTAATTAGAATTTAAATAATTTTCACAATTAACTATTTTGTGATCAAAGCTAAGTAATAATATTAAGACATTTCAAGAACAAATTTATATAAATGACTCATTCCCCCCTATAAACTTGCACGCCTAAATGTCATATTCATGGCATATCACATACCATCACTTAGTCATAATCAAACAATATAGTTAAGCTATTCACATACTACTAGTTATATAATTCAGTTAATTTCATGGTACAGTAGCAGCAGGTGTTTAACACCATAACTACTGATACATAACTTCCAAAATTCAGTGAAAATTTCCAGTTTAACAATGATGTATAAAATAATTAGATTGATATGCCCTTAATACAATACACATGATGCAGACATACGAGTATTGCAATATGCATACAATCAAATTGACATAAGACGTATTTGAAACTACAAAACTTAATTAGTTTACTGGATATAACACATTTCCTGACTACTTTCCGCGAAATTCAAGTGACCTTAGTCTCATCATCAAAGTCGTCTACCCTTATGGATGTGACAAAATTCATATAGCATTCATTCCCTGACAAACGAGATATGCAGTCTCATTATATCCTTTGTTGTTCGCGCAGTTTATAAAGGCGTGTGTTTGTGACTCACAAAAGGATGATGGATATAAATGGATGGTAATAATTCTCTGGCCTTATTCAAAATGTCTTCAGGATGGCTGTTCTCGTGGAAATATTCCACATATATATTCTGAGCCAATTCGGAAATCCTGTTTTAGAACATCTGTTGTCTGAGAAAATATTGGATGAATCGTGTATGAAAGTGCTTTGAGAACTAAACAATTGCAATAAGATTCCAAACACATCAGTAAGATTCGAAATGTGAAACGTGATGTCATGCAACTTCACTGAAATTCTCTGTTAAGTTTCGTGCGTATTTGAATAAAGAGGCGTAGCAAATTATCACCCATGTTGTAATATTCCAAACATTTATTCTTAGAAATATGTGAAAAGGATCTTAAATACATTCTACGTGGAATTGCACGGAAAAAAGAATTTTTGAGGTGTATAAAGTAAATTTTCTTAAAGTAGTAGATCTTTATTTTAGAACACTGCGTATTTTCTAGTCGTACCTGTGAAAATTACAGAAAAATATAACTTATCATTAATAAATATGACAGTCCAAATTCCTTGCTGATTTAAAATGTCACAATTTAAATTTGTAATTGTACATTAAAGAATTAGTTATGCTTATTTGTAAGAAATATCAGTAATTTAAATTGTAAGATTTTATCTTAGTAACAGGCAGCTTAAAAATTTATGAACTGATATGAGATTAGAGAATGACTACAGCTTGGGAATAATTGCGTAGTAATAATTCTTTTTATATCATATTTGCAATTTGTATAATTAGACCAATGTTCAGAAGAATAGAGATGCTAGCACTTAAATTTACCAATATTTCTAAGTTCTCATATAACAAGGCATATAGTTGACACGGCATATAATTTATTGGAAGACTTATGGAAAAATATTTTATACTATTGAGTTTAAATTCATGAGTAGTATTCATGCGTGCGTTCTATTCGATTAACAAGCTCAAGACTATATAATGCATTACTCTATTTCTTTTATACATCAAAATATTCAATTTAAAAGTCCAAATGACACCATCTAATGTTGCAAATGTGATTCATGAATATTAAATCAAATAAGATTTTCATAATTTTAATGTATAATATATTTTATGTGGAATCTTCAAGACACGTATATAATTTTAGACTTATATTAATCGTATTAATTAAATTGTGAATCTAATTTATTACAACCCAATATCTAGCTCTCCTTTTGCAATTAACAATGATAATGATTTTATTCAATTGAGATAAAAAATAGTGACAATCATTCTGCTTGATCATTTTTATGAGGATTGTATTTGCATCTTCCAAAAGTAAATACATATATGCTATTGAATGCAGACATATCTTCAAATATTACTCAGCACATGCGTAACAATTTCAAAAAATAACAATAAAGCAATCACCCCAAGCAGTTTTAATAATAATAATAATAATATATATATATATATATATATATATATATATATTGTTATTGTTGGATTCTACATTTATTCGTTTATGTGTATGCCACACTTTACTTATTTGTTTTTCAAAATAAAGTTTTTTCACCAGAGCATGGGAAAATTTTAACATTCCCGAATAAAAGTGGTACATATTTAGCTCATCAAACATTTTAATTTATCTTCTTGGAATTAAAGTTGAAAGATCTGACAAAATCTTTCCACCTTAGATCAGCACCGAACTTTTACCTTCTCTAATCACCTTTAATTCTCAGCAGAGACATTGCGGCCGAATTGCAGTGAAATCGCACATTGACACACTGGAGTCAGTTCCAAAAAGAATTCCTTAAGTTAACAGACTGATATATTTTAATAATGACTGATATTTTTTTCAATTCCTCACGTTTATGTGGTGTGGACTCTAAATTAGAAACACCTTCGTCTCTTGACCATGACTCAAAATTACTTGGTCCATCGTAATTTACCTTGTTGTTGCTTTGATAGTACACTATCATGAACGACCAATAAAGACATAAAATTGAGAATGCACAGTTAAAGTTAAGAAGCGGTTCAAAAAATAAGCTTAAAAATTCCTCATGTAGTGCTTTATTCAAACAGCTTTAACATTGTTTCCCAAAACTTTCCTATTTAGTTTCATGATATTTCCAACATAATGCAATTTCTAACCCTAATCCTCTGCATAAGCAAATTAAATATTTTTTGCCCATGAACATTTTTCTGTCTCTAACGTATTTATCCCTGCTCAGTGCACAAGCACAACATAGAAACTCTTTGGATATAGAAAATAAAGCTCCCGAATTTCTTTTTTTAGGGAAGGAATCCAAAGAAAATACGATTCAAACCGGATTTCAGGTTTTTTTCCCTGCAAAAGATCCCTCTACGCTACAAATTCTGCGTTTGTAAAAATCAACTGTAATGCAATAAAATCCGGTGAACGGAGGGGAATTTTATCTTAAAGCTTCTAGATTTTATCCAAGATTTCTTCGATATTTATCCGGAATTCGATAGTTTTAATTTAGATATAAAGAAATAAATTTCATTTTTTTTTACTTTGGCTTGAAATATATTTGAAAAAAAAAATCACTGACGGATTTAAGGATAAACGAAAGAGAGTTGAACGAAATTTTTAGAGAACAGTTTTCTTATTTTGTTGTAAGACATAAAATTTAATATAACTTATATAAATATATATTTTTTAGCTTTTTAAAGATAATAACTAAAGGAAGAATATTGCTCCTTTTGCATAATTTTGTTTTAAGATTAAAAGGATTTGATCATAAAACATTACATAGCAGTTACAATTGCTGACTTTAAGCTTTTTCTTCATAAAATATTTTTTTATATCTTAATTTCGACAAATATTTGTTAGAGATTTTAGAAACTAAAGTTTATTTGAACTGAAGGTTTCAAACATAAAATCGATAAATTTAGTTTTTATGTTGGTAAAATGCAAGTAGCGGAAACTTCCCATTTACAACTTCACAAACACACACATAAATTAATAGAAAATATTCATATAAATATATAAATAAAATATGTTTCACCGCAGATTTGCTTAGAGCAATTAGATTTCGGATTCAGTTACAAAAGAGTAAAGAAATAATATTTAAAACTGTAACATCCAAATAATAACTGTAGCCTATGAAAAATTGTTATCCTGAATTATGCATGTAAAACTTTCTTGAAAATATATAAAACAAATTTTATTGAACTTATTATGGCTTATCAATTTCGAACCTTAGCTTTAATCATTTATTTTCAGTGTGATAGCTTAGCACTCAAATGAATGTTTAAATTTACATTTTACAGAATTCTGGAGAAAGTATTATCAGATAGTCATCATATTGAGATAGATTTTACTTACGCCAACAACTTTTAGTCGTTTCAACCACAATATTCATTTTTAATGAAATCATCCCTACACTAAAAGTACGATTCTTCGACCAATCCCACATTCCCATACAAATCACTAAGAGCAAAAGCTAAACCTGCCATCCTTGAAGGCAAAATCATCGATATAACTGCACGCTCCAACAATCGATACAAGGTGAGGCAATCATCGATGGCCAGCGGTCCTATCGATTGACCGCAAACCTTTCTTCTGTTTGCTGCTTCATCATTAAATGAAGTGGCCGCGGGTAAAAGGAAGAAAATGATGGTAATAAACAGGTGAAAGTCCTTAGAGTTGGCAGCCTTTTGTGAAAACGGGGGAACCAAAAGATTTCAACTATTTTGGGTGGTAGATTAAAGATGGTTTGAGCTATGATGGATTACTGAGGTTAGAATGGTCTTAGGCACTGAGTTTTATTGAAGGTTTGGAAACGAAATGGTGGTACCAACAAAAATGGTTTTCTTATTTATTTTTATGAACAATCTATTAAAAAATATTTGCTATGAATGAATAATCCAACGAAGTGCTAAGCTTTTTATTTGAATAGTAATAATGAACAGAAAAGGTATATTTATTGACTTGATTTTTACACACATTATAAAGTTTCTGCAACATGTATTTGATAGTAAAAATTTTAGTGTCAATGAATTTTGGAGTTACGTCGTTTTGTATTCAGAGTATATTTTTCACACATTGTAGGTCTTAGGCTACCATTTAAACCAAATGAAACTTAAGTATTTCGTATTTTTATTTTATCTTTCACACAAAATCGTATGAACTACAGTTTTTAGAAAAGTCAGTATTTAAACTCATCAGTTGCTAATCTAATCGCAATAATATTTTCCAAAGTCGGAGAAAAGAAATAGTACACTCACTTCCAAAAGTAAAGCACGGAGCATTAATTTGCGAAAAATTAGACTACTGCTTAATTGATATGAAATGCTGCAAGTAAGTAGCTTAATGTTCATTCATGAAACAAAACAAAGAATTACATACAGAGATAAAAAATGAATTTTCTTTAATTATAAGATGTCATATTTGTGTCAATAGCAACTGACGTTTAATTGCAAAACAAGAAACAAAAACTGACATTAAAAGGTTATGTGATCACCCCTCACCTTCATACAAAGTGTGCAGCGTGTGATCCTGCAGATTACAGAATTCAAAATATGACTTTTCTCCTGTAGGGCAGTTTCTAAATCTCTGAGAGTAGCCAGAGATGGGAAAAGTATGCATACAGCACACGGCCGAGGACATCCCAAGATTCTTCAATCTAATTAAGGTCAAAAAAGTAAGCCAGTAACTTCATACCAGGAATTCCCTCAATTTCTAGAAAGTCATCAATGATGGCAGCTCTATTGGTACGTGCATTATGGCCCATTAAAAAGAACAAAAAATAAACTGCGGCAGCATACAGTCTCACAGAAGAGTCTAGGACTTCATTTCTATACCGTACAGACGTCACAGAACCGCTAATGTAGATGTGCAGGTCGGTGCAATATCATAATGAATTCCCTGTTCAGGCAATGATGCTTCCACTATCGAATGCGTGATGTTTGGTGATGTTCTTGGGCCGATCGTGTGTGCTTTATTCCTTAAAGACTTATCATCGCCTTCTAGGACAAATCTGGACTCCACTGTGAACACAACATTTTGCCTCAATCGGACATGGTCTTTTTCACATGCTGACGGCATCCCTGTAGTAGTGCCCCTCTGGATTGGACGAATAAAGGAGCACATACTAGTGGTACCCGGGCGTACAGATCATTCAAGTGTAGCCTTTGACGAACAGTAGTCGCAGACATAGTCTTACCAATGACCGCTGCAACCATAAGTGCCACACGCGTAGAGGTTGATCTTCAATTCCACTCGGCATCAACAGTAATATATCTATCTTCCGCAGGGCACTTATTCCTTGGACAACCAACTACAGGTCCTTGGACAATTGTTTGGCTTTTTTGGAATATTTTCAACAGTCGTGAAATAATGTAATGATGAATGCGGAAGAAATGAACAGCATCAATAATAGAGTGTCCTAATTAAATGCGTCCAAATGCCCACCAGTTATCTGAATCTACCAATTACCTTCTGGAAGCTGTAGAAACAAATCTAGATTGAAAATAAATCGTTCGAATGCTCTAAACACCTTTCATCAACACATATGTAAATCATGTAACCCTTCACAATGTCGGTTTCTTATATGACTGCATGGTTTGCATATTTCTGGATGAGAAACTGTGATTGACTATTACCTACCGTATTTGTATGCTTCCTTCTACCTTAGCAGCGAATTTCAGCTTCTTTAATTATGATTGGCTTACGGAAATTGACATTTTCTCTCAATGCTTAACTTTTGGAAGCACGTGTAGATATTCTCTATTGGTATTCTTATACAAGTGAAGCATATAATATAAATGCACCGTAGTGCCAAAAATCGTACAACGCATCGCAATACATGAATATCAAAATATGAGTAGCGCTGCGTATAAAATGTTGATATAATGGTGAAATTAGTCGCATAAAATTTTTCTTGTGTTATGGACGTACGACTGAAACTAACCGATATGAAGGCTGAAATTCTGGTTAATATAGATTCATGAACTTTCTAAAAGCTGTTGTGGAATTAATATGACTTGATCTGTCTTATCGAGCCCATATATATAGACGATATATACGTTTGTATATAACACCCTATTATGGATTATAAACCAATAAGGTAACAGGCAATCTTCATGAAAGTGTGCACAATGATTGAAACCAGCGACGTCTGCGCAAAACAATTAGTCTAAAGATACAAGAAACAGTATTTCAGATAGCAGCAAAAGAATCAATGTAGAACGTAATACAGACGCACTCGCGAAAACGACGTGGAAAAATTTGGGGTTTAATGAGGTATAGTAACAGATGCGACTGGAGTGCCTGTGCTATAAACACACACCATTGGCAGTGGAATCATGAAGCAAATCATCATGTTTACCGGATGACAGTCCAGTTAGGACTTTATTCTAAATGTTTAAATTACCAGGTATATATTTATAATTGTTTAATTACGGAAATATATGAGCAAGCTTTTGCAAATGTGACATCAGCTTGAAAATCAAGTTCGATTTCTCAATAAACATCACTGTTCTAGATAGAAGTTAATGTATGAAAATTTGAATGAGAAAATTAATTTTATAAGTATAAAATGCAACAAGTAAACTTAAGTCTTTTCAGTATTGATTTTCACATTTTAATAGTTTGAAAAAAACATGCATATTGATGTTTAGTTTTTTTTCCCCAGCCATGCATAAAATATGAATACAGTATTTGTTGTTCTTCTTTACCTAATGTTAACGCATACATAACGACTTTTATATATAGTAGTTTCAATTTGATATCACTGTCTTATATTTTGAGATATAGGTGCAGATAGATTTCTTATGCTAGAAAAACGAAAGCTTAAACTGGTAGAATGGATAATTGTCAAAAATATATAAAGAAAAAAATTGGAACTTTTACATATTTAATTAAAGAGGTAAAAAGAAAATAGATATATGTAACTTCTAAAAAGTAGGTACTCTTATTTTCCAGGACAACCATCATATATTTTGAATTACTATATGATAAACTCGGACTATAATAAACACTGGACTTAATACAAAAAACTACAATTGACTTTTAAATGAGGAGCAAACCAAAAAGATCAATTCATTTTATTTAAAAAGTATTGCAGAACATTAGAAAATGAATGATCCTTTTTTTAAGTGGGTTAAAAAGTTTTATAAAATCGCATCACTAATTCATTACCCATACATACTTAGTACAGTACAAACGCAAAGGAAACTCTATAATAAAAGTTCTTATATTTTTTTCTGTGGTTGTTTATTATTAAATTTTATTTCAACTAAGTAAAATTTAGGAACGTAACACGAAGTTTTTGAATAAAACTTTTATGACCTACACTATTTATCATTTTAAGTATTATACATTATTTTTTTTAAAAATTTAAAGTGCAGCTAAGGAAATGCTGTCGTTTTTGCATGCTTAAATCCCTTAATGATATTTAAAAATTAAATTTCCTATTATAAAATGAAAAACGCTATCCCATATAGTGGATGAAAATTAATGACCAAATAATTTTCACTTGCTAAAATTATTTTTAAAAAAGAGCTGTTTATATTAACTATAATTACTTTTAAATAAATAGAAAACCATTATCACAAAATGCTAAAAAAATATGTGCAAGCATAACAATTTGCTTGAAAAAAAGATTATTTATCCTGTTAAGTCTGAAATTTTTATTTTGATGCCTTTTTTCACTTACCCTTTCATCTGAGAGCTTTTCTGATTCTTCTCAGAGTTCTGTAATTACAACTAAGAATCAATTGAATTACTTTTATGGCCTTATTACCCTAAGGGGAATAAAACGGGTGATAAAGTTTTTATGGCATTGTAATTAGGCAATAAATTAAGAGAAATGTTTCATGTATAATAGATGGTTAAAAAGTAATGTTTCTTTAAAAAAAGTTAGAGTAAATATATATCTTGGTGTACAGAATTTAATCAAATGCTAAGCACTCGGATCCTGCCTAATCACAATCAATTTTGATTTAAAAAGTTAATCTGGTTTATATCTAGCCTAGAGTAAAAGTATATATTTCTGTATGTAAATAATTTAATAATTTATAATTTTTTGCTACAAGTCTTTTGAATTAGAAATGTCTTGAAAAATATATGTATCTATTATCTCAAATAAGATTATCATAAGTATGCAATTAGCATATTTTTGTTAATTAAATATTATTTCGCAGATGCAACCTTTGATCTTTAAAACAGGTATAAAATCGTATTTGGACTTAAATATTCCTTTTTAATACATAATTTTATCAAAATAAAAATTGTAATGCATTCAAATTTTTACTGTACTAATAGATAATAAGACTAGTTTTCTATTCAAATTTTTCTAGTAACCTGGAAATATAAATCACTTAATTATATAAAGACTTCATTTTTTTAATCGAGAACTTGGATCGCGAAGCAATCCCCAATCTCGTATAAGATGAGGTTGAGGTGTGAACCTGATTTTGTTCCTCTATTCTTGTGGTTAGTCGAGACCTTCTGATTGGTTATTCCAGTAATGCGATAGGTGATGAAAAGAAGAAGCAACCAGGTAATATGAAGCATAAGTAGAAGTAGTCTAGACCAGAACTAGTCGAAGATCTAATTATATAAAAGATTTTCTATCTGTTGATTTTCTTAAAAAAATATGTATTTAAAACTGTGGTAGCCTAATAGTTATGACCAAAGTCTCGTGTCCGGATTGCCACAGGTTGGTGTCTTGGTGCCAATGAACAACCACCATACAAAGGGGATCCATGCACGTTAAATATGTCAAGATTCAATGTTCTCCTGTTGGTGTAGTGTGCTGTTTAGGATAGGGTGGTACAAGTTCAGGTGTCGTCATCGTTACTTGGTGGAGGCTCATCGCCAATAGACCTCGTGTTGCTTTATAGTACGATTTTAATTAAAAAAACTCTCTCGGATAATTCATGTTATGTGTCTGTAATTAGTAGATGTGAGAATATAAAGGGTTTTTCAAAAATCATAGTAAACATTTGAAAACATCTAGACGTTGTGAGGAATGCTAATTACATTTCATAACTAAAAATACAATTTTATGTGCACTTCGATGTTTCACTGAAAAAACAGAACCAGCTGCAGCTTGGAATTGCGTTTCAACTGCAATTAATTAAATCTCTTCTTAACATTAACTTTTAAGAAAAATGCAAAAAGTAAACTTTCCATTCAAAGAAATTGACTGAAAAGAATTTGTCAAATTTATATAAATTATCTCAACTGCACTTTTTATTCAAATGATACAGCTTAGCCAATTATTGCCTTCACGTAAACTGAGAATGTTTCAGCACTCTTTGGAATTTACCAATTATTTTTGTGTAATGTGTTCCGTTTTGTCCTAATCAGAATAAAAATTAATTATTATTTCAATATTTTAAATAATTTTAATTACTTTTAATACAACATACCCCAGATTAATAATTTAATTCTAAAAGAGTCGTGGCATTCTTGATTTTAGAGCTGAGGCTTGTTATAGAATGTTTTTAGATTTGAGCATTATTGCCAATAGGAGGTCTTTTGTACGATAATTTAGCTTCGCGTCTGCATTTAGTAGCTTGAAGTCTTATGTAACCAATTTTGGTCCCAGAAACATGTAATCATCTTTACTTTTTTTTTTTCAAATCTAACATTTTCTTAAAGTAAGTAGCGAAAATTCGGAAGGCACATGTTCAAGTATTATTTTCACCTACTTACCGCAGCTCAGAATGGGGTGAAAGGCATTATAAAATAGTTCTCTGCTTCATTCAGGAATGGTATTTCATCACATCTGGCAAGGCAGTCCCTCGTGGGCCAGTGCCCTCCTTTGAAAATTCCTCCATATAATGACCACTTGTTTATTATTGTTCTCCAAATTTTCTCGTTTATAATCTTAAAGTCTGATTCCACTGAGTCTGCCCATTTCTGGCTTGGTCTTTCATGCTTCTGAATCCCTCAGACTTTGATCTGCAATACCTTTTTGACAACATAACAATCTGGTATCAAATTATATGATCTATCTAATTCTTTCTATTTATTTTTATGTATTTAATGATGTCAGATTGTTTATACATTCCATATAATTCAAAACTGTTTCTTTTTTTCACCTATTGTTTTCGCTTACACCTCCACGAATACAAAGTATTTTTCTCTCCTACGATGCCATTCAATTTTCTTCCAGTTTTGTTATTGTCCAAGTCTCAGATGCGTGCGTCAGAACTCGTCTAATAAGAGTTTTGTAAATCAAAAATTCTATGTTTCTTTAAAGAAATTTAAATTTGAAGAAAAGCCTTATTTGCCAGGTATAATCGGTTATGGATTTCATGAACTGTTCTGTTATCAGAAGTAATAATTGTTCCTATTCGTAAAACTTTTAACAGTTTCAAATTTATATGAATCAACTTCAAGATAAGAGTTTGGAATTCTGTCTTTTGAAAACAGCATATTAGAATGGTATTTAACAAATCTTAGCATTAGATATAATATATAAAAAAAGTTGATTTAATGCTCGTAGGATTTACTTTAACATTGTCTTAAAAATTTTCCTTAACAGAATAAGAATTCAATAATTACTTTAGAAAATTGTGCATTGTTTCACATGTATGCCTGTTCCCTTTCTTTAAATCGCAATATCATAGAATTTATTCGTTTTCTAAAAAAATTTGGGATCCCTCACTTCTCCAGAATCTACTCGTGGACTTGGAATGACCACCCAACACGTTTTTACCTTCTTTACGATTGGTTAAACAACAAAAGCTCTTTGCGGAGATGTATTGGGTCTCCAGTAAACGACACCATTGGTAAGATCCCCTTAACGACTGCTCACTAACGACCCTTCCTAAATCATTTCTTGCTTTGTTTGTACTTTTGTTGTCCTCGTCTCTCAGAGGGAAGTAATAAAAACGCAAAGACACAAAAGAAAATACTGAATGCTGAGAAAGGGAATGGAGCAATTGTGTTTGGGTGTCATTTGGGCTCTTATTGTTGACTGAGATGCTTTAGGACAAGGGTTGTTAAAACGTAATCAGAACCTTCCTTTGGTAGTTTCAATGGGTCCTAAGTCTGATGGAATCCATCGTAGCCTTGGACTATTTATAGCTTAGACAAATGTTATCTAACTTTTATTTGTTAAAGGAAATGTAAGCTTCTAAAAACTTGAAAATAATAGAAGTTTCAATTTTTTTTTTCAGTTTTAACACTTTTTTTGAATGATTTTCTTTCCTTTAGGAAGCATATCTGATCATTATAGTTGATAACATTTAGAGATTTTATACAATAGGATTGGTAAGAAACTCTACTCTGTATCCTTTCTGATTATTTTTTTACTTATTTATTTGCAATATGAATCATCTAACGAATATCGTAAAGTATGAATAAACAAAAAAATGTTCGAGAATTTATTCTGATTGCAATTCTTTTCACGAATATTCAATAAAGCAAACGTTAGAAAATCAATTTAAAACAAGTATATCCAGATGCATGCTTATCAGGACATTTGTTCTTCAATATTTTGATGAACATGGAACAGCTTAGTTTCCTAAATCTGCCCAATCAAATGTTCAAACAATCAATACTCTCTATGTAGACCCTTTTGAAATGACACTTAAAGGAGCAATGCTTGTGAAACTAACCGAAACCACTTTCTCTGTATATTCTGCAGACCATACTAAAATTGTTACATAGATCGGGCTCCAGGATTTTATGCAAATCAGTCGCTATGACAAGACAATTCTTTAACAGTGATGGAAATTTATTGTGGGAAAACAGTCCTTGAAATACAACAGATTTATTCACTGAATAAATCTACCACACCTTCACTCCTTCTACGGCTTTTAGGTACAACTATCAGTGTCTAAAATGCAAGTATGTTAAAGACTTTTCACAAGCAATCGCTCATCCTACTGAATAGCCGAAGAAAGAACTAATCAATAGTCGACTCTTTACACTCAAATCAATATTAACACAGTTTCGGTGAGCAACTCTCTTTTTATTGGCTCAGGAATTTTTCTCAAAAAATCAGCTTGCGTCATAGATCGTGACATTAGAAGATTTCTCCAATAATTTCCAGGATAATCCATAGGGTAACAAACTTAGAAAAATGGTCGCCAATTATACCGACTTGGCGTTACCGCTAAGTTTTCATTGAATATTCATTGCTTACGAATATATATATATACTGGTGTCCAAAAGTTAAGCATAATTGATAATTATGTGAAAAAAGAAGGAACTGTAAATCAGAATGGCTGGAAACGTGATATGCGAGTTTAAAATGGTTATAAAATAATGAAGCAAATCAAAAGAATGATAATAATTAATTTTATTATCCAAAGTAGCAGTTTGAAAGAAAACTGAGCATAGCAAGGATTCACACTTTAAAGAAAAAATGAAAGAAAACATTAAATAAAATAAAGATGCCGCAATTTAATAAGGCGTGTGGTCACCTCTGACGGCCAGGCACGCTGCACAGCGATTTACCATACTTGCAATGAGATGATGAATGAATTGTGGACTCACTTCTCTTCAGTTCTGTAACGGAGCTTGGTGGGTGCGAAAGGGATGCAATTTGTCTCCCGAGCATATCCCATACATGCTCCATAGGATTTAAATCAGGGGAGTTCGCAGGCCATCACATGCGATGGATGATTTCATTTTCAAGGAAGTCATCAATCAGCACCACTCGGTGACATGGCGCACTATAATACATGAATATGAAGTCAGGACCGACAGCACCTCGAAACAAGCGAACATAAAGCTGAAGAACCTCGACTCTGTATCTTTGAGAAGTCACAAACCCCGTGTCAAAGAAACGGAGATCTGTGCGGCCGTCCATCATGATGCCTGCTCATAGCATTACTCCCCTTGACGGAAAATGATGTCTCTCCCTTATGTTTCTTGGTTCAAAACATGTTCCACATTCTCTCCATATCGTTACCCGCCGAGAATCACTACTCAGACTGAACCGGGACTCGTCACTGAACATCACATTGGCCCACTATCCCACACTATAATATTGATGTTTCAAACTCCAGTTCAAACGAGCGCGTTTATGCGCAGACGTGAGAAGAATGCAAACTGCTGGTCTTCTGGCATACAGGCCAGCATGATTGAGTCTCCTGTAAACAGTTTGTCTCAAAATTCGTATTCCTGTGGCGACCGTGAATGCTGTACCCAGTTCTCTGGCAGTACTGCCTCTCTGACGTAGCGCACTTATTGCCAGATATCGGTCTTGGCGAGGGGTTGTGACTCTTGGTCGACCTGATACTGGTTGTCGGTTAACATCTCCCGTTCTTTGAAACCTCTGCCATAGTCTTCAGATCACAGACTGGTCCACATTCAGAATTCGAGATACTTCGGTTTGTGATCGTGAGGATTCCAGCATTCCAACGATTCTTCCTTTCGTAAACATGTCCAATTGGCGTCTTTGGGCCATCATTCATCTTATTTGATCGTTAACAACGTTCCTTCTCATAGCAGTGGCACGAAACTTGTCTGAACTGACTATGCTGCGTGAATCGGTTTCTCTGCATTCCAAATGCGCCGGTGTTTCGCGCAGGATGTTGTTGACTGAAAAGTTTTGCATAAACCCAATGTTTCTTCTTCACCCAATTAATATCTGCAAGAAATTTGAAATAAATTTACGAATATTTACTACATGTTTTTCGCATTTTACTATTTATGCTTAACTTTTGGACACCAGTTTATTTATATATATTACAGTTTTAACATAAAATAAATACAACATAGAGTATTATAAAATTATTACACATCGAGATATAAATTATTCACACTACTTTAAGTATTCTGTACACAAAATTCTTACCAATATCATCTTACTTTATGTGCACTCATCGGCAAGTGGTAGAAATTAAAAAAATAACCGAAGAATTGTAGCAAGGTTTTTATTTACCATTGACTCAGAATATGATTTGAGTAACATTTCAGGTGCTGTTCGTCCTTTTAAACTGAAACGTGTTAGTTCATACTCATTATGCTGCTAAGCTTCAATGGCATGTTAAAAATTAAACCCTTATTTTTTGAAAGAAGAAAACTTTAAGTTGTTGGTTCCCTACTCAACTATATAAAATGTATAAAATGAGTTTTTTAATTATATCCATTTCCTATTATTTAAATTTTTCATACATATATGCATTGTTACTGTAAAAGGAAATTGAAAAAAAAATGAATCAATATGCTATATTTTAAAAGTAAATTTTCATCACTCTAACCATATAAACATATTCATTCAAAAATAATCGATACAGAATCACTTAACTATTTTAATTTTTATTTTAGGTAAAAAAATATTTTTTATTGTAATCTCAGAAATTTAATAAAATAATTTAATTCATAAAATAAGGTAAACAGAATTTTATACTTATGTTTGACATTTTTATACCTTCCACTTCTCACAAAAATCGAATTACTTTATATAACGTATCGGTTTCGGCAATATCGATATCGGTACCCACAGATAAATATTTTAATATACAAAGGCTGAGTTTCATTTTAGAGACGCATAAGTGGCTCCTTCGCATTCAGTCATAAATAAATCAATTATTACACTAATATTGATTAATCGATGACTGGATAAGGAATGTCAAGAAGTATCGATTATCTTTTGCACATTCAGAACTTAATATAGAATCCGATACTGTAACAGTATCATTTTAATGATATCTTATTCATCAAGATTAAGAGACCCTTGATTAAAGCGGACCTTTTAAGTATTTAAATAATTTAACTATAAAGTAATAGTTAAATGGTTAAGAGTCACATATAAATCATTTAACTATTTCACATATCCACTGAGTTATCTTAATTGTGTCCTCTCAGTTCTACGACTCGGGTATAATCTACATTACAGCTTCAAATATTATTTTAAAATTTACAAGTGCGATGTTACATTTTTTAAACATGAATTATATGAATGTTCTCATAACAGAGAATAATATACATTTTGTTTATTTAACTATGCCATGTTGTTTAAATTGTATATACAATGGAAATTGAATGAGAGAAAAGTAACTTTACTTTGTCTTTTTCTGATGAATATTTTTAGAACATGGAAAGCAATAAGCACTCCTATTATGAAGTACCGCCTCTTTCAATTCTCCCATTTCGAATGCAAATATCATTCATTAGTTTATTATACGAGGCATTATTAGTAGATATTTGCATACATTAGATATTCAGGTTCCGGGCGTGTGCTGCCGTTTATGTTGAAGTTTCCCATAAATCTGCCATTTACTGAAATAATCTCTTCATTTAAATTGGGTGAATGTTGCGAGCTACACGAAAAACTATTTTTGTTACAATTTCTAGGTTTGAGCTGAGATTTCAAAATCTTGTCTTGATTTGAATAGAAGATTAAAAGAGAATGAAATATACTAGAGGTGGGAGCCCGCAGTCCTGAGGCTGCATGCGGATTCGATGAGCTTCTTGTGCGGCCTTCATAAAAGCAAGCCCTTCTATTAATTAATATTTAATTATATACATTACAAATGTTTGAAAATCAGTGGAATTAAATAAAGATCGGCATGCATATATGTATGTTTCAATAACTGCTCGTGGAAATAGCCAATTGTACATTCCAAATGTTAGAACGCCACCTAGTGCAACATGGCAACACTAACACACATGCTCATGGAGAGGAACAATTAAGGTTTCACATTATTTCGTTTAATCCAAATGTATATATATATATATGTGTGTGTGTGTGTGTGTGTGTGTGTTTACATAAATAAAAATACCAATAGTAAAATATAGAAAGTTCAACAATATCTATGAATTTAATAAATTTTTATAAAAATAAATCAATGAGGAATGTTATAACAAGTTTTTACCTTTATGTGAATACAAAATATTTTAGATTGTAATTGTTTATGTCAAATAATAAATAAATAAGTATATAATTATTTTAAAAAAATATTTCTTTATAATGTACAAAATTGTTGAATCAATACAAAAACAATTATAATTTCATAAAAGTTGCATTTATAGGCACGTCAACATATGCGGCCTCCAATTGGTAAAATGGTTCCCCCATCTTCGAAATATACACTTAGGTTTCGTCTCTTTATTTGACACATATTCAAAATTCAGTGGAATAAATAAATCCAGGTAATTATTGTGAGTATTTATCTTTAAAAAGTTGTAGGTGAACTCTTGACAACACATACATATTATATATATATACTTCTGGGTCATGTAAGGTTATATATATATATAATCTTACACGCAAAGAAGTCATATCTTTTTTCTTTCACACACGATTTATAGTCTATGGTTCTCAACAGGCGTTCAGAAACGCACACAATCATATTTTTGAATAATATTAAGTGGAACAGGAATGGGGACAATTCGTAGCAATATGCATTTAAGGGCAAAATAGCAATTAACTTCAAATACATTTTAATCGAATTTATTTTGGTAGACTTTTCCTTCAGAATATATGTAGTGATTTTTGGAATGCTAAAAATATACATTTAACGTTTGTTACTATTTTGCTTCTTTTTCAAAATTTTATATTTATTTTTAAATACATGGATTTATATCAACCGGGCAGCAAATTTTTAACATTGACCTGGAAAAATACTATGAAAAGAAATATTTTGAAAAGTAAAATTTGAAAATTTTCCGATAGAGACTCATAAATGCTATTATGTTCACCTTTCGAATATTAACAATTCTATTGAAGTTAGAAATAATTTACTGTTACCTTTTATATAAGTACATGGTTACCTTTAATTACATCAAATGCAGTGAAAACAACGTTAAGGTATTTTTAAAGAGATTTAACTTTCACAGTTTAAATTTTTATAATTTAAATAATTTTTGATATTAAACATTGTATGAAAATAAAAACCAGTAGCTCACTCAGGTTAAATTTCCGTCGAATAAATTAAATTTAACAACAGTATAATATAGTCAGTGTTTTTTCATTTTGAGATTGTCTACAAAGAAGAGCATTTATACGAAGTACATTTTTCTTTATCCAATATTTCCGCCTTTAAAAATTAACATTTTTATGAATGCTATTTTATGCAGAATACAATTGTATGCATTTATTTTCAATTGGATGAATTAAACTTTTATTCAAACATCCAGTTTTCAAAGTAATCGCTTGAAGAATATTTTTTTTTAAAAAAATGACTGGAACAATAATATTGAATCATATCAAACGATGTTATTTTAAATTCCTACATCAGACAAAAGTTCCAGAATGTTAATGTTTTTAGAAAGAGTAACTTCAGTATTTTTTTTTCTATTTTCACGATTAAGAAACATTTCCAAGAGATATTAACCTTTTAAACGCCGCACTATGATTGAAAGGTAACATAAACTAAATTTTGATAAAAATCAAATTAAAATTAAAACATAAAATCTATAAAAGAAAAAAAATTAAAAAAAATTTTTTTTTTAAGATTTTTAGCGTGTTCCAAAAATGGAACATTGGCGGGTGCCATTTAGTTTTTTCACATGTTTTTTAAGAGTAAGTGTTTTTTAAGAGATTAATTCAAAAATCAGTTATTATATACATTTTTAAGAAGTAGTGTCTTACCAGAGGTGTCATTAAACATTTCCCAACGGGATTTCATCATTCACCCCCCCCCCTTCTCCGTTGTAGGAGGGGGGGGGCATGATACCCGACAAACAATTGAAACGGGCCTTAAAAATCTAAAAATTAAAATGGGGGAAAAGAACTAAAGTTTGCGTGTGAAAGAGAAAAATCTATCATTTTTACCCTACAGAGTTTTTTAAATGTACCCCGATTGGGGGGGGGACAGGAGGTTCCCCGATGGTGTCCCATGTTGGCGCCACATCGAAGTAAACTTTTAAATATAATTCCAAAATAAAACAGAGTAAGTTGAAAATATAATTTATAAACAGGAATTTATACATTTCAGAAAGTCACAATCACTTATTAGAAACTATAAAGGAAAACATCAGTAGGACAAAGAAATAAACAAATAACCTTCATATCAAAATTCTCAAAGCCAATGGTATAACAAAACAAAGAAAAAAAACTAGAAAAATACAGATTTACCAAAAATCTTTAAAATGAGAAATAAAGACAAAATATATTTTGTTTTTTCTTATATGTGTTCTTTTATGTTCTAAACTATTTTTTATTGTCCATGTATAGCTAGGAAAACATTTCTCAAGCAATCTTTTTTCGCACTCGAGGCATTTTTTATTGTGCTTTTCTGTTATACATGAGATATTTAATCATCCTCTATGCTTGCAGAAATTTTGCTTTTGCTACAAATATCTACTGGTAGAACAGACTGAAAAATATATAAACATCGATAGCTTCTTCATCAGTCAAACACCCACTTTCTTCTAGAGGAAATTGACAAATATCAATAGGATCTTCATCATCTGATTGTGTATAAAAATGTTCCAAAGCCTCTTCTGCAGTCCGGAATGGCTTTGAATGCGACATCTTATCAGCATAATGGATATTCACTAACTGACGAAACACAAAATAATATAAGACCTTATTACGTGACTTTCCTCTCCAAATAAAACATACGCTACATCTAACTATCAACAAACGCACGTGGTAGTTTTGCTGCAGCTGAGAAATTCACTTGAGATTGTCCAGAAACGGTTGAAAGGGGGGGGGGTGAGAGAGGGGGCCGAAACGAAAGTCAAGTCATAAATATTTTCTTCCGACACATACTATAAGTTTTTAGCATTCAGAAATCTTTTCCCACTCTTCTATGAACTGTAAGCATAATAACTGCATTGTGTGAAAAAGTATACCTTTACACGCCAATGTTCCATTTATGGAACATTGAAATTTCAAAACAGATAGTAAGAAAAATAACTATATTTTTAATGATATCTTGCAGTCTATAGTTAAAATGATCATTTTTAATTACTTTTACCAAATAATAAAAATATTTTTTAAATTTTGAATTTTATATGAAATTTTGAATTTTGCCCGATCAAAAGTAGAAAAAAATGCATATTTTAGAATTTTTTCTCAGAGAGACTATTTACTTTAGCAAAAGTACTTCAATTTCAAAAAATTAATCCATATTTTTTGTCTTCAAAATAATTTTTACGGAACAATATGAATAAAAAATTGAATTTTTCAGAAAATTTCAAATTTGATGTTCCAATATTGGAACATTGGCATGTAAAAGGTTAACGTAGAAAATGCTTATCACGATATATATATGGTATATTGAATTAGATTTGCCTCTAATATTTCAAAGCCCAGTTGCTCAGTTGTACTTATTGCTCTTGTACGCCACAGGCCCTGCTTCCAAACCACCGGCTGGGCAAGATCCCCTCAGACTTTCATCCCTTCAGTGATCAATAAATGAGTACCAAGCATGAAAGGGAAATAAACACTGGGTGTTTCACATCAGATTGGCCACTTGCCTGGAACGTCTACTCATGTGCCTCAGTACCCAAGGTCCTGAAAATTTTGACGAGCACTATAGACATTCGCCTCTCTGGGTTGTTGCCCTACTGAGGCTATTTTTCTAATATTTCATTTTATTGATGGAAATAAAGAAAATGCATCAATAATTTGGATGATCATTAAAGAAAGGCTTTTATACACAAACTAAGCAATTTCTCCTCATTTTTTAGAAGTTACCACTTTTTTTATATATAAGAAGCAATAAATTCTTTAAAAAAGAAAAAAAAACTAAACAAATAGTATTTTTTTATTTGTTGTACACCATGCTTGTTTAATTGCTCGTTTAAAACTCAGACAAAAAAACTTTATATATGTGTGTCTCGAAAAGATACTGTTACGAATTTTGTATACAATAATGTAAATAATTTGTATTCGGATGTGCAATGCCTTTATATTACTCTATTCTATTTTTATTTCATGTTAAAGTTGTAATATTCACAAGCAACGC
>BMAO01008033.1:0-74299 GCA_019973975.1 Trichonephila clavata | reverse complement strand
ACTTTTTCTTAACTCACCACACCAATGCCCCTGGATGAACCACAACACCTTGAAAAAAATCAGAAGTAGCCCGTACCCAGGAAAAGTTTGCCCGTCCCCGATATAGATTAAACTGAATACCATTTTTCATAAATTTTGTTCGATTGAATTATACTTAAAATTGTTTGGTTGAAATACAATTTAATATTTAATACTTAATGAGCAAAATATTCAGATTAAAATGTAAATAAAAAGTGTCCTTTATTTTTTGTACTGAAACGGATAAAATTTTTTTTTCAAATTACTAGTTTTTACCCTCCCGCTTCGTTAGATTTTTCATTATATTACATGACTATATATATATATATATATATATATACACTGCTGGCCACCTTAAATGCAACACCAAGAAAGACAAGAGATAGCACAACCAAATTTATTTTGTAGATAACATGTTGACCAAGAATCAAATGATTCAATTTATAGACGTCTGTGAAGTGTGGTTCCTGCCAGAATCAGTAGCCAGAGTAGCCGCCATTGTTGGAGTTCCCCGCTGCCACACGCCTCGGCATTGATTCAAAGAAACTTTGGATTGTGTTCTTGGGGTACACAGACCAAGAAGCTTCCACACGTTGCCAAAGTTGATCTGGTGGGGCAGCTGGGGGTGTACTGGGTCAATCGTTGAGCAACCATGGCCACATATTTCTATCGGCGAAAGATCCGGAGAACGAGCCGGCCAGGGAAGCAATTCAACTTGGTGATTGACGAAGAACCTTTGGATAATGCGTGCCACGTGTGGTCGCGCATTATCCTGTTGAAATATGGCTGTGGCCAAGCCCTGAAGGTAAGGAAGGACAACTAGCTCCAACACCTCGGAAATGTAGCGCTGGCTGTTTAAAGTACCGGTAATGCGTACTAGAGGAGTGCGAGAGTGATATCCAAAATCGCGCCCCATACCATAATACCCGGTGCAGGACCAGCTAGCTGTTCAGCATCCTCTCTCCACGTGTCTCCAGACTCGAATCCGACCATCGTGGTGTTGCAGACAGATGCGTGACGTCAGTAAAGACAACTTCATTCCATTCTGCCTCCCACATCCTTCTTTCATCGCACTATTGGCGGCGGAGACGTCTGTGGTTCTGCGTCAAGGGTAGACCAAGTAATGGACGTCTTGCGGACAGACCACTCTGCTGTAAACGGCGTCGAATGGTACGCGCAGACGCTGAATGATGCGTTACAGACTCAATGTGTTGTGCTATGGTTCATGATGTGACTGAGCGATCCGTCACTGCCATGCGCACAATTTGCCTGTCCCCACGTGAAGTGGTGCACTGAGGTGGATGCGATCGTCCACGTCGGTCCGTCATACCCTCCTGCATCCAACGATCACATATCCGCATTACAGTTGTTTGGTTTCGTCCAACACGCGACTACCGATTTCCCTGAAAGATAATCTACAATCTCGGTAGGCCACTATTCTTCCTCTGTCGAACTCGGATACTTGATCAAAAGCTGATCGCTGTTTTCTACGAGACATAACTGATCGTTTTTTGAAAAAACCACAAGAAAAACACAATTGCCGAACTTGAAATCGTCGAAATCTCCAAGCCTTAAATAGCGCTTTGAGGTTTCGCCACGGCGTGCGTGATGTGTGTCTGCAATGAAATTCTAATCATTTGCATATCTCACCTCCGCTAATGCATGTTGTAAATTTCATGTTATTTGCGTGCTTCCTTCAGGGTGTTGCATTTACGGTCGCCAGCAGTGTATATATATATATCGTTTGTCAAAGATATTTTTATATAAGTAGTCCTACCATTAAGCCTTAAATGTGTTGCAAAATATTCCTATAGATTTCGTCTCTTGATTAAAAAAGAACTGAACTTGAATTTCTAAGACGGAAGTATGTTTATCATTCGCTTCAATAAACCTTTGAAGTCGATTACTACAAACCCCATTTTTAGCAGATCTCTGTCTAATTAGTGGTTGTGTTTCGTGCTTTCAGGCCACAGGTCCAGGGTTCAAATCCCAGGTTTCGCAAGGTTGACTCAGCATTTCATCCCTTCAGTGGGTCGATAAATGAGTACCAAGCTTGCCTGGGAACTGAACACTGAGAGTTTCTCGTCAGACTGACCATTTGACCGAAACATTTGCACACGCACCCCAGTACCTAAGGTCGCGTAAACTGAGATAAGCTTAGTAGGCCTTCTTGGCCCTCATGGACTATTGCGCTACTGAGTTCAGTTCAGATCTCATAGTTCAAAATGGGAATTTTTGTCTATAAGGCCCGCGCAAACCCCCTTGGGAGTCGATTTTTATAAAACCATCTATTGATGGATCTCTCTACTTAAACAAAGAAACATGCCTGCCAAAGTTCGTATCTCTAGGTCTAATAGTTCAGGAGATATCGTGATGAGTGAGTGAAGTAAGTCGCTTGACTCTTTTATATATAGATTTTAATTATATTTTCTTAGCTTTACTTAAATTTCTAAACATAAAATATTTTTTTTAAAGTATTTTCCCCCTTTAAATAAATTAAATAGATCACATTGAATAAAAAGAAAATTAGAAACTTGTGGTGAAAGGAAAATAAAGAATACATTATTTTTTCAGAAAATCATTGAAATAATTACATCATTTTGTCTTATACAAATTGTGAAAAATTGCTTTTTCACATATTATTAATTATATGCTGTTAAAATATTAAAGTCCGAACATTATTTGAATTATTATTCATAATTAAATGTTTGTTGCTCAAGACATCTAGTATCATTTAACTCTACTAGGTGTGTATCCTATTTTAAATAAAACTCCTAATTATAAATATTTTGAAATGTATAAAGCAAGTTGAAAAAAAATGCAAACTATCTAATAACACATGTAAAATTTAATAAAGATATAAAAATAAAAACTAAACAAAAAATTTTTAAATCGAAAAAACGTTATTGAAAGTTTAAACGTTTTCATTTCTAATGAAGAAGTAGAAATTCTAGATTTAATAGGGTCAAAGAAAAATCATGTATTTAGGTTTCCGAAATGCTGCCTGATTTTCCTTTTAATTACAGTCATAATTAATAGGTGATATGTGGCAATTATTATATCAAATTGATATATTTTATGCTCATAATTGCTGTTATAAATTTCGTAACGAGCTTTCTCGCGTGCCTTCGCGTATTGTACATGAGAAGTTCTTGATTATGAATATTTCTTGTCCAGAAAGAATTCGAAATATTATGATTTGTGTGTGTGTGTGTGTGGATTAAAGGTAGAGAAGTATTGTGTTTTATATAACATTGAATAATATAGAAGAATTATTCAATGTTACTGGAAGACACTGGCGTATCTAGCTCTGAGGGTGCCCTGTATCAAAATTTCTTCGGCCCTTTTTTAGATATGGGAGTCCTGTTAGTGGGACACATTTTAGGGCCCCTGTAGCTTGGGGGCCCCGTATGATTGATACGGCGGTAGTTACGCCCCTGCTGGAAGAGCACGTAAATTGGTTGAAAAAAAAATGACCTAATTGGGAAAAAAAAAGTTTTGAAACAAGATGAAAATTAAAAAAAAAAAAAATTCTGTGCTTTCGCATGATGTACAAAAATAGAAAATTAGTACAAAAAACTTAGGCTGACTTTTTAAAAAACAATTTTTTTTTGTCATTATGTAATAAAAATATTCCATTATATATTTTATTATTTTTAAAATTTTATGTAAACATACTGAGATTTTGTTAAAAGAAAATCTGATTGAAAAGAATTATTCATTTTCCTAAGGAAATAATGATTCACTCAGTATGGATTCACTTAAAGCAGTAAAAGGGCAAATAATGGCTAAAAAAAAGAGTGCTTTTGTCGCCCGTTAGGACAGCCAAAAATCAAATATAGAAATTGTTCTCTATATTTTGGGAAACATAACTTTGTGAGCAAAGTTTTTTTTGTACGAAGGTCAACAAGAGTAAATACAGATGTGAGTTGGCTGACATTAATTTGTAGGGTGTGATGAGAATTTCAGCAAGTAGTCTCACTTCTGATTTTAAAAATAATCGTGGTTGGCAGGGACGTCTTAAGACCTTGGGCCCCTACGTAGAAGTAGACCCTGAGCCCAGTGGCGTAATATGCACCCCCGCATTGCGAAGGGGGTCCAAAGTCTGACTGATGCCAAGTACGAAACCTTTGTAAGATCCGGCTTTGGGCGCAAAACCTGACTTTGCAGGGGGGCCCTAATATTATCCGTTGTGCTACTGCCAGAGAAGCCCAGTGGCTGAATGGTTAGTGCATCGCGCTTCCACACCACAGGACCGAGGTTCAAACCCCGGGCTGGGCCAGGTTGACTCATCCCATCAGTGGGTCGATAAAATGAGAACCAAGCTTACTTGGGGACCAAACACTGGGGGTTTCGCTTCAGGCTGACCACTTGATCGGAACATCTGCTCATGCACCCCAGCGCCCAATGGTCACGTATACTGAAATGGGCACAGTAGGCCTTGGTCCTCATGGGCTGTTGCGCCACTGAGTTTGAGAGAGCTACTGCCTGAGCCCCTACACAAATGTTAGCCCCAACTATGACGCATAAAAGTAGACAGTACATAGCATACGCGCGTTGTCAAACACTCATACAAACAATAACCAGAAACAAATAAATCTATATGACTTACAATCGCATAAACCGGTTCGACCGACAGCTGCTTTTTGACTGAGTGAGTAATGATGGTGTATGGTGATAGACTTAGGCCTATACATGGACGAAGGTCATCACATGTAGCCAGTTGACATATCGTCCAAAATTTCGGAGAATACAACCCAGAATAACATTCGAATCATGATCTTATTAAGGCTATGTCGAGACGAGGTCGAGGCCCTGAGCCCATTTGGCCCATGCCTTAAAACGTTTCTGGTGATAGGGCACATTTATCTCATTAAGCTGATTCTGAAATTATATGTGCTTGCAACTACAGATTTGAAATTAACACAATAAATAAATTGAGTACAACTGACACTATATTGATTCCCTTTTATAGGAAACTAGCTGGTATACCCGTTCTTCGCACGGGTGAATTGAAAAATTAAAGAATACAGATTGAAGGATAAAGATATTTTTAATGAGTTAATTTTACGTGAATTACAACTTAAACAAAAAAAAAAAAGCTTTTTGCATATCTTCAGCTGAAAAAAAAAACCAAAAAACCAAAATATATTTGTTAAATTTTTAGTCTGAAGACCTAATAGCTGATAAAAAGGTTTTATTTTATTTTTTTATTTATAACACCCCGTAACTCTCTTGTGGGCCGATTTTTATAAACATCTTCCTAAGCTGATCTCTGATCAGCAAAAGTAACACATCGTTACAAATTTTATGTCATTAACGCTTAAAATAGTGTATATAATTTATATCTGAATGTGTAATACGTTAATATTACTTTCTGTTGTATTTATTTTATGTTAAAATTGTAATATTTGCAAGCAACGCCGTTCCTTACATTACAATAGCGATTCAATGGAAACAGCGAAATGTTGGTGACAGAGCCAAGTTGGCATCCTTTTTAACGACCACGTTGGCAACTTGGCGATTGATTGAACGGTGCAGAAGTTGCTTTGCTGTAGCGCCACCTGGTGGGGAGCTGCAACAAAGAGCATAGCGCAAAAACTTTCTCCACAAAAAAATACATATATATGCCAATTTTCATAGTGATCAGTTGAACGGTATTGGAGTGAAGCGATTCAGTATATAGATTTATAACTTTTCTAAGATGTGAAGTCAACTAATAAACGCAATCATTTTTAAAAAGTGCAGCCCTCCGGTATCCTCCACCGTTGGTGTGGTGTGGTAGTTGGGAGAGGGGGATGCCAGCTCAGGTGTTGTCCGCGTCACTTGACCATGGTTCAAAATTAAGCGGTCCGTCGCCAAAAGCCCTCGTGTAGCTGAACAGTGCGACGTTACTATTCACTCACTCACCCGGTATCCTCCGCTTCCATAATAAGGTCCTGGAGCCAAAACAGTTGCCCATCCGTTGACTTAGGGCGATACTTTCGAGAAACCAGTCAACGGTACTCAGAGAAGATATTCCTGTATTTTTATTTTCAAATGCTCGTTTCATTTTAAAACTACGTTTGTAAAATTGAAAAAAATGTTTTATTTGCGAAATGAACAAGAAAATCTTGCAAAGATCGTGTCAATCGAACAAGGATCGTGGTTTACAAATGAAATATCAGCGGTTTCTAACTTTAATAATTTTCTTAATAAAATTTTTTTTATGTACCATATTTTTATAACCATTTTCATACATTGTCATCTACTTCTGAGCTAGAGTTCGAATTTCAAGTCTCTAGCTTATCGGAAAGTTAGTTTAAAATCAATTACAAAACTCCACCCGGACAGACAGACAAGAAAGCGAGTAAAAAAAAACATGGTAACCTGGGGGTAACCTCTTTGACTCCAGAACCAAGAAATTGAATACGTAGACGCAACTTGACTCGTGCTACCGACAGGTGGTCTTTGTTAGTGTAAATTCGTCTAAGTTCCGGAGTTAAGAGGCCCTTTGTCAAAATAAGGACCCACCTTTTCGGGGGCCCGGGTTAGAGACTAGAACTTCTTTTTTCACATTTTCATGCATTGTCATCCACTCCTGAGCTATGGTCCAAATTTAAAGTTTGTAGCTCATCAAGAAGTTTGTTTAAAACCAATTACAAAATTCCACCGGACAGACATACAAGCCTCTTCGGAGGCCCTGGTTCGAGACTAGAACTTCTTTTTTTTAAAAACATTTTCATGCATTGTCATCTACTTCTGAGCTATGGACCATATTTCAAGTCTCTAACTCTAACCACAAATGCAGCAAAGGGCTAAGGTTAAGCCGAACCAAAGTCTCCCCAAAAGTTCTCTCATGATAGGAGTTTAAGCTTCCCTGCGGGAAGCAGGCACTCCAAGAAGCATTCAACCATTCAACCAAGTCTCTAACTCATCGGGAAGTTAGTTTAAAATCAATTACAAAATTCCACTCGGACAGACACGAAAGCGAATTAATAAACACATGGTAAAAACAGCACCAGGACAAAAAAATAGATTTATTTGGAAAAAAAATCTCGCGTGTTAGATGGGCTGATCATTGAGTATTATTTTTCAATTGCACAATAAAAAAGATATACTTCTATCTCCTGACTACACACAATAAAAAAATTTATTTTTTATTTATTATTATTTTTTTTTTTACATCAGTACAAATACAAGGAAGAGGGAAAAAAAGCAGTTCAAATGAAAACAGCATTTGATGCATTGAATTCTTTTCGATTCGTATTATGTTTCTGATGGTGATTTTGCAATTTTAAAAAACCAAAATTTCGAAGAATCCAAAGAGAGAACGATATAATATCCTGTTTCATTGGAAATCTTTCATCATCCTCTGGTATTTGAAAGTCATCCCATGTAATGTCTCTGTATTATCCTACTTATGATGAAATTTGTTTAATCCTCAAATTTTTACTTCAATTATTAACGAAGCAAAAATTTAAATTGTTGACTCAGCTTTTATTATGCTTTGCTGCACTCGCTGCATTAAATAACGCCATCAGAACATCGATTGAAAGATACTAAGAATTCAATGGAAATGAAGAATGTGCTTTTCTGTGGTAAGGATGAATTCCAATCTGGGGATCCAGCATCCGCCAAACTCTAATCAAAACTTTCATACCAAAATTAGAATTTTGTTAAATTTCGATAAGTTTCCCGAAAGAAACAAAAGATTTTTATTTTATTTATTTAGTTGACTTATACAAAATATCTTTTTCCGAATCATAGAGCATCTTCAACAGTTTCTCGTCGCTTTTTGTACGTTTTTTTTTTTTAAATAGAATCCATATGTGTGTGTGAACTATCTAAAAATTTGAAATAACATACTCACTTTTAGGGTTTAGATTTTCAGTCTAGTTTAATTGGGATAATAATTGAAAAGACATTTGTCTTCTTGCTATGTGTACCTGAAAGACATACAATTTTTCAAGGCAATTTTTTAAAATTTAACAACAATGTTTTAAAGGTAATATGAGTGAGTGAATATTAACGTCACACTGTTCAGCTACACAAGGGCTTTTGGCGATGGACTGCGTAATTTTGAACCATGGTCAAGTGACGCGGACGACACCTGAGCTGGCGCACTCCCTCTCCTAACTACCACACCACATGAATGGGAGGACGTTTGAGCTCTCGACAGATTTAACGTGCATCGCTCCCAAACACGGCGGGTTTTCAGTGGTACTGGGCTCGAACTCATGGCACGCTATCCCTGATCCGATACCTTGACCATTTGGCTACCGCGGCCACCTTTAAAGGTAATGTAAAGGAATATTAACAATATCAAAATAAATAAAAAAATTCAGTCAAATTTGTATTAACATCAATTTTACTTCCAGAAAACAGGGAAAAAATATCGCTTTTTTGTTACGATTTGTGAGTGATTCACCTTCCCAAAAAATAATTTATACATTGTGACGCATTGGGAAAATTGATGAGTAACGGGAAACTTAAGGAATTAAATTATTTATTTATTACGTCTACAGCATTTAATTACAATATTTACAGTTAAATTCAAGTTATATTCAAACTATGGAGTGTTTTAATATTATAGAAAACTTTATTGGTGCTGTAGGAGGGTAAATTACGAGGTCCGTCGCCAAAAGCCCTCGTGTAGCTGAACAGTGCGACGTTAATATTCATTCATTCATTCGCTGGTGGAAGGTAAAACACACAACGTCACTTTTCTAGTGTTCCAAGCGGTCTCCCTCTTCGTTCTCTTTGGGTGGAACGGTCCCTTCTTGCACCTCGAATTCCATTCGAAGTTCGGCCTCCAGGTGGTGCAGATATTGTTTTCCGACAATGGCTGTTGGTGTGATATCAGATGAAAGGGTCCTGCAATATTTTAGGGGTGCAATATGAACGACGAAATGTTATCTGCATGAAAAGCCGACCAAACAGCTGCGAGAAGGGAAAAGGTTACAATATTAATTAAAATCATGAGCTCGAGTCCTAGTGCCGCTAAAGACCCGCCGTGTAGAGGGACTGATGCACGTTGCATCTGTCGAGGTTCAAAGGTCTCGAGTTGGCGTGGTGTAGGAAGTTCGGAGGAAGGAGTGTTATTTCAGATGTCGTCCTCATCATTGAGCGTGGTTTAAATTTACAAATACCGTCACCAATAGTCCTCGTGTTGCCTTATAGTGCGACGTTAATACACCAGGGGAGTATAGCTATCGCCTTATCGACCATATCAATGATACGGGGCCCCAACATATGTGATAAAAAATTGTAAAATGTTATCAATGGTCCCATTCACATAGGTTCCATCTTCAAAAAAGGGTCTCCCAAGGAATTTTGATACAGGGCTTCCTCAGAGGCCAATGCCATACACTCACTCGAAATTATGGAGTTCGACACATAAAATCTTCTTGCTGCTTCTAGTGAGGCTGAAAAAAACAATCAGTTATATCTCAGCCCCGCGATTAATATCGACCAACACGTTCAGAAACTTTAAAAAAAAAATCAATATTTCCTTTTTGTAAGAAGAGAAAAACTGTTGCTATGGGTAAAAATTAAAACATTTTTTTTTTATGGATTATTATCAATGATATATATGTGTATAGTATTTTGGGAAGAAGGAGGGAGGGAGGGGGTGAATCACACATTTTTTTCTATCGAGCGTAAAGTTTTTATGAAAGTCCTTCACAGAATGGAATATTTTATTCTGTTGACAAGATGCAATAAGTATGAAATGTAAAAGATGGATCACATAAAAAAAATTTAATAACATCCACCCAAAATAAATCTATTTTATATCATATATATCAAAAATTCGAGAAAAAAAGAAGGGGAGGGTCTTTTTTTAATATATGGGGGGTGGGGGTGCAGTAACCCGGGTGATCAAGTAACGAATTCGAAACCGTTAAGGTTTCGTATTCGCGGGTTTTGGCACCGTTGTTTGAAACCAAGAGCTTCTTGCGGCAGGGACTATCGCACATTGCATTTATTGACATCAAATGCCCCACGTTGGAGTTGTGTGGATGTTAAGAATGGGGTGCGCGCGCGCTACCTGAATTGTCGACCTCGTTATCGGATCGGGATTCAAAGTTATCCGTCACTTTGATTGCATTCAGAGAACTTTTTAAATTGACAGCACAGCTACCCGAAACCGACTCTGAACGTAAGACATTTTGCACTTTTTCAATAAATAGACGCTCCCTCGAGTGGCATTGCGCATTCGCAAGCAGAGAATCGCTATCGACCGCGCAACTTTAGTGGCGGGGGAAACGTTACGACCACCCTTCGTTCTCGCCATTCATTCCCGAGAAAAAAATCGACATTAGAAGTCAGCTGCTCCTCGGCGAGGAAGCGAGTGCAATCGCACCTAAGCTCAGCCGATCCAATGCATGTAGTGTCGTAGTGAGTGTGTTGTTCTGTGGCGAACTATGTCTGTTTTCGGTGACAGTCTAGAACACAATTTTGTGCTCAGTGGAATATTCACCACCAAGACCGAGAGGATTAATCTGATACTGACCAGAGAGAGTATTTCTTGGGAAGTTGAGCGGGAATCAAAATGTAAGTTGTTCTCTACTTGCCCCTCAAAGGTAAATGTTACGGGGTGACTATAGTGTTTGGGTAGAGACTTGTGTGTGGTGTTTTTATTTTGACAAGGATTGTAAACAGATCGCATGCTGTGTCGTCTGAGATGGTAAAAATAGTGAAAAAGTGTCGCATGTTTATATTTGAATTAAATTGCCGCAACATTTGTTTACTCAAAATAAGGCCCCGGTGAATGTGAAGAACCAATATTAATTTCAGTAATATTTTTTATTGATTATTCGTTAACCGGTGAATTGAAAATAAAGGAACGGTTTCTTTGAAAGGGAATTTTCTTAAATATTTAATTTTTTCTTAAGAGCTAAATTATTTTTCATTTATTGCTGTGATTGTGTAAATCGTTATAAAATTCTCCCTTTTCGATTCTAAAATGAAATTTTCATCACGGAACAACTATGGATTTCATTTTTATGTGCAGTTAAATGGAAAATTCTGTAAGACTGAAACATAATATTGTGTAATAAATGTCTGGTTATACTGTTAACAGAAAGGTGAATTAGAATTATTATTACTAAAGGTTATATATCTGAAAGTTCTCACACAAATTGTTCTTACAGATATGCTTTTTTTCTTTTTTTAAATTATGTAAGCAAACTCATTAGAAATGTTTAATGTGAATTTCTTGAATCAAAAGAATTCTCTTATTGCTGCATTGTTTAAGATAAGATCTTTATAAAGATCTTTGAACAATTTCAATACTTTTCTCTTTTAATTATGCATTGTTTGCAATCTGGAGGAATAAAAAAAAATTTGTAATTTTTTTGCTGAAAGTTTTTGAAAGATTTGTGATTGAGTTTAGGAAGAAGAATGGTAGTGGAGCTAACATTTTTAAAATATTTTTTCTTGTTGTATGTGTATATATTTATGAAGGGAAGAGAGAATTAATATACATATATATATTGATGACCTGTTGATCAAGACGGGGCTATTCTGAAAAAGGGGGGGGGGATTTTTTTCTGTGTTTGTTCATTAAAAATGGGAAAGTCAAGAATGAAGATATTTTTATTTTTCTAGGAAAAAAATATAGAAATCCTTGGATTAGATTTAAAACCTGGAAGGATAATTGGAATATATTTAAATTAAGATATGATTATCATGGTTAATTAGAACTTATTAAAGAAGGTTTTATTTGAGAAATATTTAAAAAATTTGCTAGTTGGTGTTATAAAGATTAAATCTTTTTTCTATTGTCAATTATTTTTTATTCAATTCTCATGCTTGTTTTATATTAAATGTGTAAGTTCAAAGTTATTTCTTAAATCTGTAAATAATGTATAGATAATCTTAGAATAAATGTTTGTTCAGATTTCAGAAATGTACACAGACCTCTGTTATAAAGGGGACTTATATTCTAAAAACATGTTAACAAAAGCACAAAGGGGTAATCTCTAATAAAAATTGGTTGGTCTATGTCTCCCCTTCTGTATACTACTGTCATTTTTTAAATTCTTTTAAGGTCTTTATTCTTTCATCTAAATTATACAAGTTTAAAAATTATAGTTGTAAAAACTCAAGATTAATTTAATTTTTATATTTAAATTGCTTTGAAATTTTTTATTAAAAATGTCTTTATGATGTAAAAGATATGCTTGATGTAAGCTTCAAGAATTTTTTCCCCTTCTTTAATATTTTACTTGATGAATGAATAAGTTATTTTTGCCTTTTGAAAAAGTAAAAAGTCTTATTTTAATTTAAAATTGCAAATCTAATGAAGTGATATTCAATTGTAATAAAGAATAAAATTATTAATTAAACCAATTATGTTTTAAAAGAATTATTCTTTTTGTTACCAGCTCAAACTTCAATCCCATTGAACCATTTAATTGCTGCAACTCCTTGTGACTGTCCTGGAAATAAACAGACTAAGCCACTACAATGTTACTACTGCAGAGTTTTAGAACTTCGTACTGGTTGTTCAGCTCTGGGTACATTTCCTGGTCATGCAAAGTTCATGCGATTGCATTTTGCTGTTCCTTATGGGAGGCACATGTGGAGGTTAAAGAGCCAAGTGTTCCGTCCTGATGAAAGCACAGATTTAAAGAAATGGGTAGATTCCATACATGAGCTAATGTCAGGTATAAAATTGTTTTTTATGTTCATTAACCTTTTAAAAAAGTTGTTGACTAAATTATTGTATTTAAAATATTGCATTGAAAATTCTTCATACATGAATCAGTTTTGATTTATGTTAGTTATAATATGATTTTTTAAAATTTTACCCAGAATTGTATTTATGAAGCTAAGTAAAAAGTTAGAGCCAATGTTTCAGCAGAAACAAAGATCTTGCAATAGTTTTGCTACATATTATCCTGAAAATGTGATTATAAGGTTTCAATGGAGACTTAAAATATTAAAAAAATTATGCATTAATAAGAATTAATGCAGTCCTGTGATTTTATGCATCATGTTGTGATGCTTCAATTTTTTCAAAAACAAGTTGAGAATTTATCCTGCTTTCTATATACATGTCATTTTCTGTGACATTCATTGAGTTTTATAAATTTTAAGGATTTATCTGAGATAATTATTGAAATATAAAATTATAACATCTTTAAAATTTTAGCATCAGTTTAAACTGCATGCCATGTGCTCAGACTTCCTAATGTGGAACTTAATCCAGGTTTTATAATGAAAGTAATAAACAAAATAAGTTTTTGTTTAATATTATATGCATAGAAGTTGTTTCTGAAAAATGCTGAAGTATATTGTAATTTTAAAAGCTGTTTTTTTTTTTTTTCCTGACAGGAGAAATGTTTCTACATCTTGCTGCTTTTAAGTATAATCTGTAAATATACCATAAGTACTTTTTGTTCAAGGTTTTAGTTCCATGTTTTTCTTGATTTTAAATTTCTTTCTAGTTTATATTATTAAAATGACTTGTATATATATCTAATTGAGAATTTTTTAAAAACTTTATTAAGTTAATATGTATCCTTTAATTATTTTAATTACAATATATGATATGGTTCTTGCATATTGATTCACTAACCAATAAATTGACAAAGAATTTGAACACCACAGTTTCTCATAATTAACTAAATGTAAACTATTTTTTTCTTTAAAATTTTAAATAAGGTTATTTCTTAAAGTTAAATTTTAAAAGAATAAGATACTTAATAAAAACTATGTTATGAATGCAAAGATTTGTCTTTTTTATAATAAATAGACATATTGTGCTATTTCTTTAATAGATGAACCCATAACTTTAGAAATATTCCAATCTCTTTCTTTAGTTAAGTCTTAAATTTTAATAATTTAAAAAAAAATGGAAGATGGCAATTGTTTATAAAGTTATTGATGTCTATCATGTGTGTGAGGGAAAATGTTGTATCACAGCATTTAGAGACACTTTTTGATTTAGTGAAAATGATTGACAAGCTAATATGCAATAATCAGTTTTATTAATTAAAAATTATCCTTATAACTTTTTATTTTTTGAAATGATGCAAATAAAAAAATTTAAACTTTCATTTTTTGCTTTTTTCAGATTTAAATAGGCCAAAGCGATTACTTATATTTATAAATCCATATGGTGGGAAGAAAAAAGGAGTTAAAATATATGAAAGAAAAGTTCTGCCTCTTTTACATTTAGCCAAAATAGAAATTCATGCTGTAGGTAAGAATGTGTGAAATTTTTATATATTTAAATCTGTATGCATTGCATCAGATTGATTTTCCTATATATAATTTTATTCCAGTAATAATAATGAAAATAGTTAATTCAAAATATTTATCATAAAAACTTGTTACTTCTCTTAAAACATGAATCTAAAATAATTTGTAAAGATAAGTTTTTATAACTGATGGAAAATAACTGGAAAATATTTTCCTCTTAAAATAATATATGTATGTTGTACTATATTTTCTCACATGAGAAATATATACCAATGAATATGTTGTATTACTATGTATAAGTACTTGTTTTAAACATTTTGTGTGTGTGAATTATTTCAGTTTTTTTTTTTTTTTTACCCTTTCCTAGTTACTCAAAGAGCCAATCATGCAAAGGAAATGATTGAAGATATTGATATATTAAAATATGATGGGTAAGTATATTGCTTGATTAAAAAAAATTATTAAAAATTTGAATTCATTCAAATTTTATTCTAGTCTTTTGCCATCTCTATAAGTATACTAAAGCCGATTATAAATTTACAAGATGGCTATAATCATACAAAAAAAAGCTTTTGTGAAAAAAATTAAAATTTTTTTTGTATCTGTGATTTTGCTTGTGCATATTCTTGGAATGATAATGTTTGTCAACACTTAAAGTTTCATATTAACAAATATTTCAGATTTTTAGGAACAGATTTTATTTCTTGTTATTAACTATAAATGAATAAGCTGTGTGTGTATAAATTGTTTCTTTCTTTTTTTCCCTTTTTTTTAAGAATTATATGTGTTGGAGGAGATGGAATGTTCAGTGAAGTTTTAAACAGTGTTTTAGTAAAAACTCAAAAGGATAAAGGTATTGATTCCAATGATATCTATAATAGTCTGATGATTCCCAGGATACCTTTAGGAATAATTCCTGCTGGGTCTTCAAATGCTGCTGTTAACTGTATCACTGGATCTTCTGATCCTCTTTCCGCTACTCTTCTCATTATAATGGGTAAGTATTGTATTAGTTTTGTTTATTTGACAATCTATAAATTTTGTATAAAAAACAAGAAGGGGAGTCAAAAAATTCCAGTATTAATGTATAAATACATACAAGTAAAATTTTTGTATTGCATATATTCAAAGACTATCAACATGCTACAAGATCATTTTTATTTGCTAACGATCAACTATCCTGTTTTGTCTGTAGCTAAATGTTTCATTTTATGTGTGATGTAAGTTTGTCTTCTTATCCTTGCTCCTTAGGTATACTGTACATCTGAGAAGCATCTGTTTAGAATTCTGGAGGTTTAAATTTAAGTATTTTAATGCCAAATTTTAGTACCTTCTAAAATAAAAGTACTACATCTCAAAGTATGCAATGCTTCAAATTATTTGAAACACACATATACTAGTTCTATATATTAGAAAACAACTTATTCAGGAAGGGGGAAAAAAAAATCGCAAGATTTTCTCTCGAGGATAATTTAAAATATTACTGGGTACTATAATATCTCTTATGTATGCTAAAATTGTTTTGATATATTTTATCTCAAACTTGGAGATGTTGAAAAGAACAGGAATAAATTGTTGCCTTTATGTATAATAATGCAGTGGTCTTCAAACTTTTGATTGTACACTCCTAAAACGAAAATAATTATAAGTATTTATTTAATATTATTTACTTGTTTATATTATATAAGTCTGCTCTTTTGTGTTCCTCTAAATATCATTCTGTATCTCCAGGGGTATACATACCCCAATTTGGAGAACACTGAAGTAATTTATTAAATGATACAGTTGAAAATTTAGAATTTATTTTCTAAATAATGTATGTGAAAAAAATAATTTAAAATAATTAATGTCATTTTTAGTTTGGAATTAATTAAATTTTGAAACTATCACCAGTTGTATGCCATGAAACATCAAAATTTAAAGTCTTTTTAAAGAAATTTTTATAATATATATTTCTTTTGTTGTGGGTTGCATTTTTCAGTTTTTTGAATTATTTTAAAAAAATGTATCAATTTTCATTTTACCAGTAAATATGCTAAATTTAAGTGATAAATATTGATACTTTGAGGTTACAATTTTGATTTAAATCAAAAACTTAATATTTTGAAATTTAAGGTTTTAAATAATAGAATATTTTCTTGGGGAAATTTTTTTTTTGAAATCTTCATTTGTGAAATTAAAGTTATTTTTGTGTTTGATGACATTAAATAAAAGAATTGTTTTAAGAATTAACTTAATTTTTTTTCTTATAAAATAATTTTTGTTAAAACTAGGGAAAGTGTGTAAGAATTCTTTGTTTCATCTTTAAATTCTTTACTAAAGCAGAGGAATAAATTGATCGCTTAGCCTTTTTATTTATTAAATATATCAATCTGACTTTTATGCAAACTAATATTTAAAAAAGTTTTTAAGAGTTTTCGGAAAATAATTAAAGTGGTTTCTTTTAATCCAAAACAATGATTAGATCTTGCATGAGTAGTATCAAACATTGATAATTTTAAAATATTCTTTATTGATTTGAGATATTTCGGTTTTGTTTTAGATTTCGGAAGTCTTTTTAAGAAGTTTAATTCAAAATTTTGTGATAAATGATTTTTTAACTGGAAGTATATAAAAAAGACCAAACGATCAAAATAGAAAAAAATTGTCTGTTATAATTTCTTACTAACTTACCATAAAATTACTAAGTATCTATATGAACTAGAATAAGATAAACAAATTTTAAAGAAGTAATAAAACTGCTTATATATTTTTATTATAAGTTATTAGAACTATATTACATGTATGCAGTAATGTTATGCTGTATATTTTGTTTAATTAAACCAATCTGCTGTTTGTAATTAATAACACTCCTAAAATTAACGAATTTGGGGGAAAAGCCTTTAAAAAATACTCGGTTTTTATGCTCGTTTTATTTGTTTGTTATAAAAATTTTACTCAAACTAATTTTTAGTGTATATCATGAATAAATAAGAATTCTTATTTCAATGACGATTTTTAAATTGGCATGGATTCAAAACATTTAGGAGAATAATAGTGGTTGTCCAAAATTGAGGAAAGAAATTCTTGACCGGTTTTTCTTTCTTTTAAGACTGAAGGTCAGTATATTGTTAAAAGTATCAAGAATTGGATACTTTTAAAGTAATGGAACTTGAAAAGTAATGTCTGAAAAGACAGACAAGTTTTTTTTTGGAACAATTGTTATTGCATAAAGTATTACACAATCGGAACTTCCTCTGAAAAATATTTTATATTCGTGAATGGCTAAGATTTTAAATGAGAATATTTTGAAAATTGAAAAAAATGTAATAATAGTAAAAAAATCGGATTTCATTGGGAACCACGAATTAATAGCCCAGTTGCATGGACTATGAAAAATATGTATTTGAAAGCGATTTATTTTGTGTGAACGAAGGATGCATAAATTTTAAGATCGTTTCATATAGGCCAACCATTTTTTTTTTTTTTTAAAGAAATAAAGATATAAAAACAGATTGACACTTTCTTTTATTATTCCGGTGTTTATTTTGTTCCCATCACACTTCGTAATACCTGCTTGACACTGATTTAAATTAACTGGAACTAAATATATTACGCTGTATGTGTCAGCGATTGATCTTGTAATTTCGAACGTCGTTTATCCGAATCAATTGGGACCGGACACCGTTCGGATACGTGATTGTTCGGATAACTGAAAACCGAATGCGATCCATGCAGTATACGATACTGGACACTATACAAATATTGAAAATCATCCCATGCGGGAAACGTGCTTGAAGAAAAAGCAAAATTAGGTGCAAATGTCGCATTTTTACCTTGATTTTGGAAAATAATCACTTATTTTTCGTTGTACCATTGTACACCTTCGTTTTTTCAATGCAAGGTCTCCAATTCTCTTCAGCAGCAGTATTTGAGTAGGACAGCACTCCGATTATTGTAAGTACCATTCCATAGCTGTCTCTAACGCAGAAAAATGCGTCAGCATTTGATGGACCCTTGCTACTTTCGTTGTTGTTGCCCTTCTCTTCATCGTCGACAGGGCCGGATTCTTCTTGCACGGAAGTCACTATCTCGTCATTATTTAGCATTTGAAATCCACAGTCTTATGCATCGCATGCCATCCAGGTTTCTACAACAAAACTCGGCGAAAGAGCATGTATACACCCCCTCACTTGGAAACAAACTGACCTAATATTCCGCGCAGATGTTTATCAAATCACACAGCTGAAATTCCCCAAATATCCCTCACCTTGAGTTTTCCCGTCACTTTTGGCCTCACAGGAAACAAATGTTGAGCATTGCACTGTTCGAAAACGTATCCGGACTTTGGTTGGGATATTTGACGCTCCGGATAATAAACGTTCTGATAAACGACGTTTTTTTAATACTATATATCAATCTCGTAACTTCCATACCACGTCCCTGCGAAATGGATTTTGAAATTTAGTTGTATGAAACGTGGGTAGAGTTATCTTCCATTGTTACGCATTATATTATTATTCTTGTGTAGGACTTGGATTTGAACTTTGATTTGGTTTAAAATGTCGCCGTCACGAATCTCGGAGTGGCGACGATAGCCTAGTGATTATGGTCAGGAACTCGTGGCCGGATTATTGCGGGTTAGAGTCCTGGTGCCACTGAAGACCCGCCGTGTAGAGCAGTTTGATGCACATTATATTTATCGGGGCTCAAAGTTCTTGCAATGGTATGGTGTAGAAGTTTGAAGAATGGGATGTCAGTTCAAGGTGTCCTTCTCGTCACTTGACCGAGGTTCAAAATTACTAGGTCCGTTGCCAATTGTTGTTTTATAGTTAGACGTTAATGAACACTCGCACACAAAATTCGGAATCAATGACCTTTGGACTATCGAATCTCCGAGTCTTGATCGCTGTTGTTGGAATTTTGTATATAGTTTTTAAAAAGCTGTGTGCATCTATTGGATCTAATATCAAATTTTCTTTATATAATACTTTTATTCATTTCGTAAATATACAGCATTCGTATTATGGAAACAATACAGTAAATTTGCTATTTGTATAAATGCAATCATTGGGCCCGCTACGAGGATAGAAAATTCATCGTACCAGAAAGGTTTTTTAAAGTACCATAAAACGAAGATTAAGATCCAAAATGTTATAGAATAGTGTAAAGTAGTTTTGGAATTTGTATGCGATAAATTAATGAAATGTCGTATCCTATATCGCTGTAAATTTCTTTTAATCTAATAGAATAGCTAATGGTCGCGTGCGTCGACTTACGGAAGATCGAGATTTAGTCCTGGTTCTGTTTTTACGCTTGACGCAATTTAGCAAAAATGATCCTTGCGTCATGGGGAGTCAATGAACTTATATTCACGCGCTGAATTATAAATGTCGAAATGAAATTATAATTCGGTCTCTTTAATAATGTATCTGACAAGACATATGACCTGAGCGATTTGCGCAAGATAATTTGCAGTGACACACATGAATAGTCGGACAATATTTTTGAGGCAATCTAATGCGGTTTAGAATTTCGAAAAATGTCCCAAAGGTTGGCTTTTATTTGCTGTAGCTTAAAAAATAGGCTGCTTGATTCCTTCAAAAACCATCGAGCGGAATATTGAGGGAAAATTTTCTATGAACAAAACGACCTACAAATCATCTCGTATTGTTGGTTTCTTTAGACGCTTATTATTCTTAAATGAATTCGATGGTGGGGTGTGGAAATTGGTAAAGTGAGGTGCCATCTCTGATATCATCATCCCTCAGGGGGCTCGCCTTCTTTAGGTGAGTACGGGTGTCACAATCCCGAGGTGCCCTAGTGATCTTTTCCTTTTTCCAGGGGGTTTACTGTCTTTGGTAAACACGGGCTTCACGAACCCGGGGTACCCTAGTGATCCTTCTCTATTTTTGACCCTCTTTCTTGTCATTCAATTCATTCTTTCTTTCTCTTCCCGTCTAGACCACAGGTATTAAAACAAATGTTTGGCGCAGTATAGCCGAAATCGGCTCTTGCGCCAATAAACCCCAAAATCACTCACTCTGATATCATCTTCGCCTCTTGACCAAACTTCCTATTTACAAGGGCCGTAAAAAAAATTCTTTTGTGTTGCATCAAAGAGAGTTTAAAATATTTAGTAAGTACGGATGACGCGCACCTGAGGTACTGTTGCTATATTTCTCTGCTTTTGATTTTTGACTACATCTCTTTTTCAGTCTTTCTTGCATTTGCATCATTTTGGTTCATATAGGTACATGTTATTTTGTGAATTAGTGAGTGCTGGTACGGATTAGCCAAATGAAACATTTGTTTTAATAGAACCAACCCTTGCGTAGTGGAAAAGATTCGAAGTTTTCTCCAGCAGGGTCATGTAAATTCTTCGCCTTGTCCATAGACTATTTAGAATGGCCACGGTAGTCTTGGTCATAAACTCATGACCAGCATTCAGTGGCATAACGTACACCCCTGCATCGCGGGGGGTAGGGTTCTAGGGGGCCCAAAGCCTGACTGATACCAAGTGTATATGGTTTTGCAATCTTTTGTAAGATCCGGCTTGGGGCCCTAAACCTGACTTTGCAGGAGGGAGGGAGGTTCTAATGTTCTCCGTTACGCCACTGCCAGCATTGTCGCGTCGCGGGTTTGAGTCCTGATGCCACTGAATATCCGTAGTGTACAGGGCTGATGCCGTTAAGTTGGTTGATTCAGTCAGGACCGATCGTACGGTATCTGCCGCCGGCCCGCGTGCAAAGGCCTAATGTGCCGACTCTCTAGAGAATTCTTCATATTTTGACTAATACTTAACGTTGACGTTATAAACTCATCTACTTGTATAAAAGTAAAAAATAATAAAAGTGCAAATAGACACGAAAATCGCTTTCCTCTGTTTTGTTTTTCTATATTGTAAAGCTGTTATTAAATTAAAAACTTTTAATTTTTCAAAATCATTATGACTTTAGACACTCTTATGTCTTGAGTAATAATTAACCATATTAGATATTTTCGTAAAGCAACTTTAATAAAAATCCTTTTTGTCAAGCATCTAACAAAAATGGAAGAAAATCCAACAGCATCCTTTGAAAGGAAAATACTTCGGAGTATACTTGGAGGTGTAAACGAAAACAGTAGCTGTAGAAGAAGATACATGATATAAATTTTATAAACAACCTGACATAATTAAACACATAAAAATAAATAGAATGAATTGGATGGCCCATTCAATTCAAATGCCAGATAATAATGTTGTTAAAAAGATACCACAGTTCAAAGTCAATGGGATTCGGGAGGCGTGGATGACCAAGGCTGAGATGGATAGACTCGGTGGAATCGGACTTTAAGACTGTAAATGAGAACCATGGAGGAGGAAGGTGAATGAGAGGTCACTGTGGCGGAAACTTAAAAGGAAGGCACTGGCCCACGAGGACTGACTGTCTTGCCGGATATGATGACGATTGTTAAGCATTAACCCACAGTGCTCTGCCAATGCCGCTGACAAGAAATAAAACATTTTTTACTGCGGTATTGCCAGTTCTGCCGCGATATTTGCTATCAAATGAAGGGTGTGTATAAAAAGTAAGCATTAAGGAATAATATATATAGACCAACAAACGTTGCACTAACATTCTATTCTTCTTTAACTATGCTATGCTTTCGGTAAATCGGGACTTATTTTGATTTTTCAATGACTATTTAAAATTCTGCATATTAATTCGACTTATAATAAGTTTTATTTTGAGAAATTCGTAAAAAGTTTTGCTTAATTGATACAACTGTATGCGGACTGCGCTGTCCCTTGCTTTGACCACTGGCCTGCGGTGCACACCTGTTAGGATCGGCCGTGGACTCTGTGGACTCCCGTTGGTTTGCTGTTGAAGTTTGGAGAGGGCGTTGCCAGTTCATAGATGTCGTCATTTGATCGTGTTTCAAAATTACGTGGTCCGTCGCATATAGCCCTCGTGTTGTTTCATGGTGTGACGTAAATAAAAATCAAATGAAAAAAAGTATTTAGAACCTTTTCAGTGTTTATTAAACAATATATGTATGTAATTTAGTAAATATCTTAACGTGCCCCTAGATGTCAAGTTTAAGAAGGAAGAGAAACGTGTTTTGAATTTGTGATCTTAATAGTGCCTAACTTACCGAAGAATGTGTGGTCATGGTCGCGAATTCATGACTCGGAGTCATTTTTGTCGAGTCCTGGGTTCTAGTATTGTTGCTAGTAAGGACACGCCATCTACAGGAGCTGATGAACGATATAAATGTGTCGAAGCTCAAAGATCTTATATTTCATGTTGTGAAAGTTTGGAAAGTGCAATGTCAGGTGTCATCCTAGTCACTTGAACGTGGTTCGAAATTACTAGGTTCGTTGCCAATAGTCCCCGCTTCAGATTGGGACATTAATAAATAATCAATGAATTGGGGAGGAAATTGATGTATGTTGTGAACGCATAATGGATTCTGTACATGATGGTTTCATTCCATTTCTTACTTCCTTAAAGATTAAAGCGAAAAGAATTCATTTAGATAAATAGATATTTAAAAATTTATTGTTATGACAAAAATGATAGTCAATTTTTTCCCCAGAATTTCTTTTATTTCGACCTTATTTTTGGTATTCTATATTTTATGTTCATGTTTTGCATATTAAACTGCTGTTTGTAAAAAAAAAATGCAATACTATGAAGGAATTATTAGAATTAAATGAAATTTAATGCACGAACGACTTGTATTAGTACAAATAAATGGCGAAAATTTCAAAACAAAATACTGAGTCTCCGAAATCAGTATTTGGTGTAGCCACAACGCGCTGCAATAAGTGCTGCTATACGACGTGGTATGGAGTCAAACAGATTTTTAATGTCTGCTTGTGAAAGAGAATTCCATATTGCTTTATATGCGCAGTAAAAGTTCGTCTTTTGAAGCTGCAGGATGCGGATCACGAAAGAAACGCCGACCAACCAAATCCCACACGTGCTCAATAGGTGACATATCCGGCGAATAAGCAGGCCAAGGAAGAAGTTCAATGTGTTGGGCTGAACAGAAGACTCGAAGAGTCTTTGCAACATGCCGGCGTGTATTTATCCTGCTGAAAGATAGCTCCAGGGATGCCTTGAAGGAAGGGAACGACTTCGGGATGCAGCACTTCACGGACGTACCTGTTGCTATTGAGATTACTGTTGCTATTCCATGATACGAAATCGCACCCCAAGCCATAACTCCGGGTGTTAGGCGATTATATCGTTCGATAACGCACTCTGAAAGGCAGCGTTCATCGTCATAGCATCTAACACGAATGCGGCCATCATGGTTCCACAAATTGATGCATGATTAATCTGAAAAGACAACTTGGTGCTAATCAGCTTGCCAGGCTCTGTGCTCATGAGCCCATTGCAGACGCAGCCGTCGATGGTTTACCGTGAGGGGGTCCTGTATAAAGGCACCCTTGCACGCAATCCACGGTGCAGCAGACGTCGACGAATTGACGAAGCCGACATTAGTACACCTGTAGCAGTAGACCAACGTGCTGCCAACTGCGTGGAGAAAGTTGTACGGTCATTCACAGCCATGCGGAGCAGGTTTCGATCGTCGCGCGCTGACATCACCTTCCGTCGTCCACTGCCAGCTTTTCGAGTTCGGTGCTCGTCGGTCCACTGCTTCCGAACTCGCATCTCTGTTCCACTGCACACGAGCTAATATTGTGCGATAGGAAAATTCTCCTTCTCGAAGGCCGATAATCCTCCACCGTTTAAATTACGTAAGTTGTTGGAATTTCTCCTTATTTCGTCGTGGAGGCATACTTGGGTCTCACTAAACGTTCGCCACAAACAAATAATCATTGACTATTTTCAACGTCCCGCTACAGCCCTCTATTGACACGCTTTTAGCATCAGTTCATGCGCGATGGCTCTGAAACTTTACTATTTTGCATAACATCCTATAATTGATATTTGCTGCAAAGTTCATTTATTTCTGATGATTCCTTCATGGTGTTGCATTTTTTTACAAACAGCAGTGTAATAAGATAATACATGCATCAATAGTTTTAAGAAAATTATTTTTCACATACGAGAGTTGTAATTAATTGATTAAAAGTGCATGGAGAAGAATTTAATTTGAACTGTAAAAAAAAAAGCAATATAATATCGAACAGTATAATATTATATTCAAGGTTGGACTTAGCCTTTCATCCCTTCAGTGGGTTGATAAATGAGTACTAAGCTTGCTTTGGAACTCAACACTGGGGGTTTCGCTTCAAACTGACAACCTGTTCAGGACTTCTGCTCATGCACCTCAGCACCCAATGGTCACATATATTGAGCTGGGCACAGTAAGCTTTGGTCCCCATGGGCTGTTGCACTACTGAGTTTAGTTTATAATGTATCAAATCGCTATATCATATAAAATTGAGTTCGTCTGGGTGAAAAAATACATTTTCTGTTAAAAGTAAAAAATTTTGTGCATAAAGACATTGAATTTTTTTTTAGAAAAGTACTTTTACACAGAAGGGACAATTTCTGAATAACTGTTTCTATTACATTTATTTTCTGTAAAACTTGTGTAATGCATACTTTTGTCTTTTCTCTTACACTCTTATATATTTTCATTTCAGGCACTTACACTGGCATTGATGTGTGTGGTGTCTATAGCGCTGGACGCCTTTTACGTTATGCTGTGACATTCCTTGGTTATGGGTATTTTGGTGATGTTATACGTGATAGTGAAAGACTAAGGTGGATGGGGCCAAAACGTTATGACTACTCAGGTAGATAAGATCATTTTATAAATGAATATATAATAATTATGTAATTGTATGAGGAAATGAGAACAGAAAAACACATTTCTTATATAATCACAGAAATTTTGCTCTCTGTAATCAATTTATTTAAAGCTGCTTTTGAAAATTTTAAACATAAAATAAGTATTGCAATGAAACTAATAACGTTATAACAAGATTTTAATATATTCAGGAAATAGATTGACTTCTATAAATATAGGAATAAGTTCCACATACTTTATTTATTACAATTCAAATATTTGTTAGTTGAATTGTTGGGATCCAGGGCCACCGCATGGGTGTTAGGTGGCCTTGTTCAAATTGAAATTTGGCGCCCCTTTATAGGTTTCTGTGGCATTCTTACAAAGGGCTGCAAATTATATGTGAAATACGCTTTTATAATATTCAAAATTTGACTTTCGAACTGAAAAACTTTAAAATTATAATATTAAAACACGTTTATCTTGTTTTTATTATTTCATAAATTTTAAAAACAATACAATAATAAAGCATTTTTTTAAGTAAAATATAAAAATTAGCAAATATATATTCAAATAATCATTCTCTTAGCTTTAGCAGCTACAAATGTTATCAATTCCGTTTATCCAAAATTACGCTCTCTATGGATATAATTGAGAAGTCTGATAATCTCTACTGTGCCATAGTAGATCGACCGTAGTTTTTTTTTATAATTTTAAGTTTTGAAAAACTTTGTTCTCCAGTAGCCACAGAACTGGCAGGGTTGAAGAAATCTTTAAAGCTATTGCAATATTTGGAAATGTATCGGTAAGATTGTTTTCATAAATTTTTTTAAAACATCAATAGGTGACATATCCTCTTTGATGACACATCACAAGCATTTTATTTCTTCGAACAAATTTAATCCATCAATGTCCTTTTCATTAATATTTTTAGTATCCGTTAATTTTTCTTCTAATTCTTTACAATGTTTTAAAATTTGAAGTTAATACAAACTACGTGTATATCTAAGAAGCTAAGTTTCTTTTGAATTTTTGAGATTATAATTATTCATTAATGTTCTTCTCTAGCTGTATGAGTGGAATATGGTTAAGTTCAAGTATTATAAAAGTGGTTTATTTTTTGAGTAATCGCCTGTTTTTCTGCACAAGAGCTTTCAAAAACTTTCTCTTTTTTTCTTCTACAAAAGATGTGTATTATTGAAAATTTTTTCTTTCACTTTTACTATTGCATTTTTTAACCTTTTTAAAATGCAATCTTAGCAATGACTCCTATCAATTGCTTTTTTCAAGTAGCAATTTTCCTTTCCCTATATTTTATCTGCTTAATATCTTTTTACAAATATATCTAAAATACTTATATTGACATTTTTTTAAAAAAGGTTTTAAGAATATTTTACGTCGAAAGTTGTACGAAGGAGAACTGCAGCTACAGATGGATGTTCCTACAAATTCTTCCTCATGGAGAGACGACAGATGTACAGTTAAGTATGTAAATAATTCAAAAACTGTACTAAATATTAATATTGTATCTAAATTGTACCTTTTTATGAGAGATATATAAAAATAGATTAAATAATAAATTATGTGATCCCAGTTTTTAATATGTATGAAGATATTCATTGATAATTCAACAGTTCTTTAGATAATTTTTTTTTGTTTAAAATGGATTTTTTTTTTAGTTGTGAAACTTGTCAAAAAGCATCTCAAGTCCCTCCAGATGACCAGAATTCTGGGAGAAAAATAAGTATGCAATGATTTTACTGAAAAATAACAATCTTTAATTATAACTTAAAGAATGGACGTATGAACTTCTTAAAATATAATTTAAATTTAGTGAATGCTCATCCTTAATTTCAATTTTTTTTTTTGAATTCAGAATGGTTATCTGTTCGGGGAAGATTCATTGCAGTAAATGCTGCTGTTATGAGTTGTGCTTGTTGTATGTCATCCAAGGGATTATCCCCTTCACAACATTTAGGCAATGGTTACTGTGATGTGATAACTATATCTTCCTGTTCAAGACTGAATTACTTACGATATCTTTTACGGACATCTTATCACCACAATGATCCTGTAAGAATTTTTAATTTATAATTTTTCAAAGATATTGATGGGTATTTGTTCTAAATGTTTGATTATGATAACAATTTCAGTTCGATCTGAGCTTCGTACAAGTGTACAGAGTTAAAGAGTTCAAATTCAATCCATTTGTATCTGATGATAAAACTCCTGCTACTGGTTGTAGAGGTCTTCAAGATAACTGGCAAGAGCTAAGCACTAGTGTGTGGGATTGTGATGGAGAAATGATTAACGAACCATCCATAACTGCAAAGTAAGACTAATGTTTAAGATGTACATGCAATTTAAAATTTATTGAACACTAAGCAATTTGCTTAAAAAAACCAATGTTATAAAATAATGCCATTCGTGAGTGATTTTTTAAAGAAATATATGTAAATTTAATATATACAATGAAACTATATTGTAGTGTACTTATTATAAACAAATGCTAGTTCCGAACTAAAATCTGAAATATTTTTAATCTAAAGAATTATAAGGAGAAACACATGCATTTTAATGTATCCTATTTAGAGATGTATCTAAACGTGTATAATTTCATTTTTCTCATGTAAAAATTAAGATTAGCCTATATAGATGGTGAAATATACTGTAGTTTAATAAAAGAGAAAGAACTTAGAAAAAATAATTCTTACTCTCTATAATTAGAAGATTTGTAACACTTTTAAAATATTGTACTGAAAAATGTATTAGTAACTTTTTTTACTTAAAAGATATGTTTGTGATATGAATCTCCCAAACTGACTTTCCCTATCCCACTATTTTTGCAAATTTGTGTTAAAATAATTTTAATGTTAACTCATTAAAATTTGCTACCATGTAATCATTGTAGATTTATAAAGACTCTTTAAAGGTTTGTTTTGTCATTCGGATTATACAAGCAAACTCCAACTTGTGAATTATGACTGAAAATATAATTCACACACATATGTAACACAGTATGGAAATGCAAGTGAGGTACTGACTCAAGTATTGTCAGTCCTAGTCACTTGAACCTGGTTCATAATTATGAGGCCCATTGGCTTCATTTTGCTTTGAAGAGCAATGTTTATACAGACTCGCTTGCTCATATAGCATCGGTCCTACATTAATTGAAAAATACAAATATATATATATACATTATAAGAATGAAATTTTGGAGATTCATTTTTACATTTATAATATAATCATTTATGCTCTGTTTATTGGATGCTAAGTTATTTTAATTTTTTCCAGGATTCATTGTCAACTGATTAATGTATTTGGACAAGGTTTTGAAAACAGGAAAGTGAAATCTTTTTGGTCGCAATGTTTTCCATTTTTCAAGAAACGTTAATAAAATTAATCTTTTTAAAAAAAAGTCAGAAGAAAATTATACAATGTTTTAAAATAGAATATATTGTTTATTATAAATATATATAATAAGATGTGATTTTAAGAATCATTCCATCTAATTAAAGTGATATTTCAGATACTATAAATGTAAATCAAAAAGCCCTGTAATTGACGAGTGTACTAGACATTTCGAGTAATGAAAAAAATATTTAAATTAATTTTAGATCATAAATAAGAATTTTCTTTTGTACTTTTAAAATCCTTGTAGCATTTAAGTTATTTGAAACTAGTGTTTTGTACTAGTTAGACACTGTTTCTACACAATTTTATTTATATTTATTGACAACTTATTTATTGGCGATATATTAATAGAATAAATGTTTGTACATATAACTATTGTGATATATATAATTAGATTTTTGTGAAAAGTTTTTTATAATAAAGATTGCTATTATTAATAGATGTTTTCATGATGCATTAAATTAATATTTTTCACAAGTGTTGAATGCATAAATTTTTATTCAGTGATTTTTAAGGAAAAATTTTTTAATTAAATTAACATTTCAAAAAGGGGCAGGATAAAAAAAAAATTATTCTTAACTTTAAGGAGTAGCTCAAATAATATTTTCGTCACTTAAGGTATTACAGTAAAATACTGTAATTTTTGGTTGTTGTTTATCCCAGATGGGTACCTCAGCTACACCATCTCCAAAAAATCCAGAAATAAGATATGACAAAGTTTTGGGAAATCCTATGAAAAACTCAAACAATTCAGAATACGACTAGGAGAGGCCTCGCACCTAGGACATTCTGGGAAGACTTTCCGGCCCTTTTGAAAAGTCAGACTTGATGTGACCACTAAAAAGCGCAACAGAGCAGTCTGCTGATACCTAGGAATATTAAGTCGGTGACACCAACGAGGTTTTCCCCCAAAATACCAAGGGTGAGCAGGGGGTATTCTCCAAAATGCATTAAATTCTAACCTTTTAATAGAGGAGAGTTCAGCATAAGTTATACAAGTGTCAGCAGTGGCAGACTTGGCCAAACTATCAGCTATCTCGTTAGTAATTTTTGATTTTGCATTAACCAAAGAGTGCAATTGCACACTTTTTGGTCCTTGTATTTTGGCAGAATGAATTTTTACGTCCTACCGTTCAGCTACACGAGGGCTTATGGGGATGGTCCGCGTAATTTTGAACCATAGTCAAGTGATGCGGACGACACCTGAGCTGGCACCCCTTCTCCTAACTACCACACCAACGGGAGGACGTTTGAGCTCTCGACAGATTTAACGTGCATCGCTCCCCTACACGACGGGTCTTCAGTGGAACTGGGATCAAACTCGTGACACGCTAGCCACAATCCGATGCCTAGACCACTTGTATTTTGGCAGAAAGAAAAGTCTTAACAAGAAGTCAACTATAAATGTTGCTTTTACTCAAATTAATGGGACTTTATAAAAATTCTAGTCTGGAATCCAATAAATTACAATTCTTAAGCTTTCGATTCCCCAAGATTTTAAACACCCCTCTGCTACCTATTTTTGCATATTACACTGTAAAAACAACACACAGTATAATTTTAGTTTTTTCATGAAGGAAATCTTAAACTGTTGTCCACAAAGGTCTCAATGTTGAGAACTTTATTGACTCAGCAGCAAGATATGAGCAACCTTTCATGGACCAAACATCTTTGCATGATGTACTTAACTTTAAACACATGGCATTTTTATATTCAGAGACTCAATGCTGTTGAAAAATCGCATCACAAAATGTTTAAATATATCCATAAAATAATTCAGGATGAAAAACAAAGAAAGCTAAAAATCATTGTCTTTATTTACAATAATACTTTTAACATTTTTTATGTATCACTATTAACGTATCACTCTCAAAAAATAAAAATCATGAACAGTTTCTTGATTTTATAATATATACACAATTTATAGGTGACTTATATAAGATCTAGTCGATAGATATTGATCACAGACAAAATAAATTTGATTTAATTAAATAGGAATACCTTATATTACACACAGTGGGATTATCTTGCATAATATATGCACATACAGTTTTAAATAAATGTTGTGATTGATAAAATGAATTTCAGCTGCTTGAATATTGGTATATATATTTTTAAAAAATAACCAGTTTACATTATATAGTAATTGTGACAATTTAATGTATAAAAAAAGCTTATCGAGAAACCTCTCGGAACAATTAATTTTAGTCTACTATAGAACTACTTTTTTTAACTCCTAGAAAAATATTAGTTTAATAAATATCTACATTATAATTTATTTACACATGCAAGGATGGTCCACAATGACTGCTTGGTTCACCAGAAATCACAATATAAAAAAATATACATAATCAGATTAACATGAGGAAATGTAAAGAGTATAGTTTTAATATTGAACCAGATTTTAAAAATCATTGTCAAATATGGAAGATAAATTTTAATAAAATTTCACTACCTTACATTTCCTTAGTTGCAACATATATTTCTTGCTTTCCGAAACGAAATATTAAATTTCTTAATCATGAATTTACTTAACTTTTCATGCATTCAAATACTAATATTATATACTTTGCACCTTAGGAATAACAATAAAAAGGAATGTACAATTTTAAACTTTATATGAAATTAATTCTAAGATTCAAACGAGGAAATACTTTATGATTATGCATAAGATGTAATTTATGGAGATAAAGGCTGAGGTATAAATCTAAGGTTTATCGTAAAAAAGTACAATCTACTGGCCAGCAGTTATAAATGAACTATTTAATAGTATCAAAATTAATTCATTCAGCATCCATATTAATAGAAAAAAGAATATTGACAGTAAAATTCACACAAGTAGCAAATTTGAACTTTAAAATTTTATACATTACTGCTGATGCAGCAGTTTCATCAAGTAAATATATAAACAATTTAAGATTTTTTGTTCGTATGTGATTTGAACACAATTTACAATAATTTCAAATTAGTCTAAAAACATTCACTCCAATTACTTTGGTTTTTCCAGCAGTTACATAGGAAATCCGACATTTCTGTATCTTTAAATAATGCATAGATGTATGAAATTTTCATACATATGAGAAAAGTTTCATAGAAACTTTAAAATTTCCAGTTCATCCTGGAAATGTTAATATATAAAGCTAATGAAATTTAAACCCAGTCTTAATGCATGGTTTTATCCCATTGTAAGTACTCTTCTTTATATGGACGTAATGGAATTACAAAAACACTAATATCATCAATAGTAGCTAATTTATTATCAGCAGTTCGCCAATTTCTCTCTCTCAGTTTCCCTCGAGCATGCATGACTAAATCTTGAGCGGCTGAAGTATACCTAAATATAAATAAAAAGAAATCTATTAACAGAAAGAAAAACTATAAAACTCTTCCCCCTATATTTTTCAATCTACAATTTTCACTCAGACTAAAGATTTGAGAAACTTGTCATTACTATTACATTTGTGCATAATAACAATGAAATAATTAAATCTTGCAGTACTAATCAAATGAATACAAAGTAATATTCATGCCTTTAATACTCAAATTTTGTTAGTCTATTAATCATAATTAACAAAATTCGACTTTTAAAAGTAAAAATATTACAAATGATTTTTTTTGTAAACTAGTCATTTGCATTACAGTGTCGTAAACAACTAATTCATTACCAATGAGATTAAATGATCAAGACTGGATGTTACATGATATTAATCTTTTTCCCGATAGAAAGTTCTAATGGAAACAAAACTATATTTAGGTTTAGTAAAAAATGATTTATTGATGGTTCCTCTTTGTGAAAACATGATCCATTGTAAAATTTATTAGATAGAACAATTTCGGATATACAAGCCATCAAGGATTGTATAAATTTTTGTTACTTATATACATTATTGTACATAAGTAACAAAAATTTATGAAATAAACTTGAGGAATTTTTGTTAAAAACAACTTCTGCTAGATCTAATATACCTCCTTGTAAAACAGGTATTTTAACAAATAAGCAATCAAATTAAATATCAAGTTTTTTTAAAATTATCTAACTTATCACTAAATCTTTGCTTTAAATATTGAAATTTTGAATTCATATTGAGTAAGCAGATATAAACAACTGGATATCATCTTGAAGCGAATTAGTGGTTTTAAATAATTTAATCTTGATTTACCTGCCAACTTTTGAAAATGACAAAGCGTAAAAAAGCACTAGATCAGCATTTCAAGCAAATTCTTAAAGGATAAATAACATTTTAAATTTTGTAACACAAAGCATGCTATACAAAGACTTAAAATGATGCATCGAAAATTTCACAATAAAAATATTTTGTGGAGAAATGTACTTGTAGAAAATTCTACTTTTATATTGACTTAATTTATAAGAACTAAGTATTCACACTCAGGTAAATTTAAAGGCAAATATATAGTACTATACAAGAAAGTAATGTCTTTATGGCAAAGATGCTGATGTAAAAAATACTGTGAACTTATTACTCAACTTTTGTATATATATATAATATTTATATATATATAAAACACAAGTTAATGCCAAAACTAAGACTAAACAATAACCATTGAGTACATGAATGCTTTAATAACTTTCAGACTCCTTTATTGAGCAAACTTATAGATAGAATACTAATAGACTTTATATAGATAAAATATATCTATCATGATCATTAACTTTTAAAGATAAAGAAGCAGGACATTTTTCTGATGCTAAACTTATTAAATGACATGAGCAACCCATAATTATTAAGTTAATGTGTTTATCTTTAAATAGGCAATTCCATACATAGAACTGAATTTATGAAAGGTATTTCATGCTTTTTTAATTAATCCAGTGGAATCCACAACTGAATTTCAAACTACAAAGAGGCAACTTTGAATCAGACAATTAATAGGACCAAAGTGAGTGACCACATTAAAATGTAATTAGTAGTTTCTATCATTACTGCCATTAGATACTGCTGCAAAAGGACTTTGTTTTATGCACTTAATCGTATGCTCTTTCTGACTAGATGCGAGTTCGCTAATCACAGCAGATGTTTAGTTTTTGAACATTCATATTGCTTGATAGTGTCAGACTAAGGAAACATTTTCCAAAAAAGGACTATCATGATCAGCAGCAATCAAATACTACATTATTTTTTTTACAAAAAAAAGATGCAAACAGTTCTTCAGCCTAGATCATATTTATCTAGACATTATCCTAGAAGAAAATGATCCAATTTTGAGCAACTGTTACTTGGTTTATCATTTCCAGTGAGCTGTTGAAATGAGTTTTCACATAACAGACAATATCATATTGCACACTGTGACAAATGCATGCCAGTATGACATATGTCACGAAAAGCATATCACTCCTTGCCTTTTGGAGTACATTCATACAATCAAATGAATTAACAATATGAAACGAAAACAATTGGATTAACAATATGAAGTGTAGGAAATACAAACAAGTGCAAAGTAAGCCAAGTTCTATGCCCACAAATTGTAAATGAAATAAAATATGTGGAAGGAAAGAAATTTCATGATTTTTTTTAAAACCCAATGACACAGAGTTCCACAGTTTTTGTCTATCTTTTTTTTTATTCTTATGAGTATAAAATGTTAAATAAGAGCAGTAAGGGAGAAAATACTAAACAACTAAAGTTTGGCAAAAATGCATAAAAATGAATGATCTAGGCATATAAGTGTAAAAGTTGGCAGGTATTCCTTGTAATAAAACAAATATTTTAAGGTTTGAATTTTTTATATATAAAAAACTTGGTTTTTAAAAGTTAGGATGCCAGAAGAATTCTTCAAAATGTTGAAATTTATCTGAGTCATCAATATTCATTCAATTTACTACAAACTTTAATACTGTACCTATATTTATACCGTTGAGCATCATTAGCAGGAAAATGATCTAGAGATTTTTGTACAACTTCTGCAGCTTTTTCGTTTATGGTAACATCCCATAAACCATCAGTACCCATAACTAGAACATCTGCATCAGTGAGTTCTTCTTCCAATAGGTTGAATATCTTAACCTAAAAAATTATTATTGATTTGAACATTCTCAAAAATATACAATAGAATTTTAAAGATTATAAAAAGTAATTTTCATGAAAGCATTTAAATCTATTTACTTCTGGTTCTGGAGAAAGGAAAGGTTTAATATCAATATCTGTATTTAAGGCTTTTAAATCATGGTCACCAAAGCCTCGGGTAACACCAATTGTTGCCAAAACTCGACTCTGCAAGAGAGAAGGAAAACATTTTTTAAAAGAATGTCACAATACATAACAATTTCTTCAAAAATTGAAAATACATTAAAATCAGACAAAAATAATGTAATTAAAAAAGTATTTTTTATTTTAAATACCTTAATATGAACACAATAACTTCTGATATTAAATTTAAACTTAATTATACTTACCCTTTTGCCCTCACCATAAATTAACGGAAATTTAAGATCTTCCATTGCAATAGACTTGTATGACCTAAATTTAATAAAATTTAATTTATTATAATAATTATTTAAAATATATATATATTTTTTAAATGAAATTCTTTTGAAGTTTGCAAGTTTTTGTAAAACAAATTCAAACATTTCAGTGTATCTCAAAATACAAGATTAAAAGTAAAACAAATTCCATAAAGCAAGTTTTTTTTTAAGAATTATAACAAATCAAGTAAACTCAGATTTCAGAAGTTAAACAATATACAAAATAAATTTTAAAGTTCTTTTTTTAAGTTGTACTTTTTTTCAAAAGTAAGAGATAATAGTCATCGAAATAATACGAAAACTTACCAGCCAGACATATATGCATCCCTGTAAAGTATTTTCCCCCCTAAATCTTTCCTAGCAGGTCGTCTAGCAAATTCTAAATGAGTAAATTCTCCACCTAATAATTCTGGACGCAAATGCCCCTTAAAAACAAAAGGAAATAACACATTGCAATTTTTAAAGCTCTTGAGTGATATACTTCATACTATATTTCAAAATATTAAAGAACTAATAAGAAAAAAATTAACTCACTAATTTACGTATCCTGTTACGCTCTGTTTCAGGAGTAAAATCATTAGACATAGGAAAAGTTTTGATACCTCTACATAAAACAGCCCTAAAATAGAGAGTATTTAAGATGAAAAATTAACTCAATAATAATTGACACCCATTTAAAATTGAATGCTTAATATAACTATCAAAAATTTTGTCCCATCAACAAAACAGTGGCATAAGGAATGAGCCATAAGGAATAGGCTTTATAGCCAAGAATTTTAGTTAATTCTAGGCAAGTTCATTTTGTATGAAAATTGTTTTAAAACAACAAAAAACGAGAATATGTATTATTAAAATGCTTTATTTAAAACCTTTCACTTCCCAATCTGCCATAACCCTTTCTGGACGAAGGACACAAACGCGTGTGTACTGCCAGGGCCGGAGGGTTTTGTGTAGTTAAGCCTAAATCCATGAAAATAATCAAAACTTGAACACGTTAATTAATATAGTTCTGTAGAGTACACAATTATGCTTTCTATATTTTGTATTTACACACATAGTCTATTTACTTAACTTACTTTCTATTTAAGTACTATTTTGCTAAACATTTTGTCAGTGTTTATTTATCATTTAATGACTTAACATAATACATTTGAAAACTAAATGTTTCTTAAAATTCTTTTTAGTATGAAAAATTTTCAAACAGGAATCTACACTGAGACCTATATTACAATTCTTACACTCATAATAAAGCATTTGCTATTTTGGAGGTTTTTTTTTTGCAGGAATGAGAATAAATGAAATCATATCTGTATCATAAAATTCGCAATGAACAAAATAATCAGAATATATTATTTGTCACTATCACTACTCTCAGATTCTAATTCAGAATCGATTTTGCATCATTCTGCTATTCCACGTTCAGTTAAACGTTTTCGATACTTTGACCTTGTAAAAGTAAAATTGTCTGCCAGATTTAATAATCCATTAAAAACTAAAGTGCAAACCCAAACCAAATGCTCTAGCAAAAATAAAACTCATCTTCACTATAAACAAAAACCATGTGTTCATAAAGCATTCAATTTGGAAATGTTCTACTCCCCTAATGTTTATTATTCAAAATTCAGGTGCATTTGCGTAATATTTCTCTAATTTCAAGTAGAAGGTCAGATCTACAAGCATCTCAAATCTTATGAACATGCAATGCCATCTATTGCTAAAAAAACTGAGCTTTCAAATGTTCAGAGCCAGTGGCACAGGAATGCGATGCTTGGCCCTGAAAGGAGTAATGCGTTGTTGGGGGACCGTAAGTGTTTCACGGTGGCGCATATACATGATGTTCAGCCCAAAGGGGTTAACCTAGTTTTGATAAAATTAAGGAATATGTACAAAAAAATATTTAAGGTATTTCATTAGCTAATTTGATATTTCTTAGGAAAAATTATCAAGTCAATGCCTTAATTGTTGCAGGAAGAGCTGTGACAGGTCTTCAAGCTTACTCTAGTGAAATTATGTTTAACTCTTATTCTTATAACTTCTCTACAGAAACCTTCATTATTTTTTTATCTCTCAAATAAACTTAAATAGAGAGAGATTACTTTAAAATTTAATTATAATAATGTGATGAAAAAAATTTTTTTTTGATAAACAATCTCCATAAGTAAGGTTTTATCTTAATTTTTTGAGCGAGTGAATATTAACGTCCCAGTCTTCAGCTACTCAAGCTACTTTGGCAACAGACCTCATAAAATTGAACCATGGTCAAGTGACGATGATGACACCTGAGCTGGCACCCCTGTTCTAACTTCCACATCACACCAACAGGAGGACATTTGAGCCTTAACATATTTAACGTGCATCAGTCCTCTCTGCACAGTGGGTCTTTGGCATAACTAGGCTCGAATTCATGACATGGCAGCCATAAGTCTGTTACCTTGACCATTAAGCTACCACAGCCCTTTTAATTTTTTGAATTAAAGTTATTTTTTTAAAAAAATTTTAAGATGGGAATATATAATCTAATTGCTAGTCAGAAAATTAAACAAGGATTTACAATTTATTTTAATGTAATATAAATTATTTTCATTATCTTAAACGTATTCATGATTATTTTAGAAAATTCAGAGGCCTGCATACAAATTTAAATGATGATCATCTTATTTATACCAAGATTATAGGATATTTGTAATTAAAGACAAAAACATCTGTACTGGACAGGTTAAACAAAGTGAAAGAAAACCGTTTTCCTTGTTCTAACTACTATAAAATTAAAGAGTATAATAAAACACGACTTTGCATTTATTTAAATATAAGAAAGTATGCCTTATTTGTTAAAATATTTAAGATTAGGATAAATACAGAAATTGTACTTGCACAATACACATATGAAATGTTACTTTGGCAAATTCTCACATCTTTTACAGAAAATTAATTACAGCTGCATATTACATAATTTATAAGGGGGCAATTTAAGATATACTATTCATAAATAATGTTGAGCAATAATTTACATCTATACAACATAAAAGCTTTTATTAAAAACAGCTAATTTTTATATGAAATGAGCACTTAATTGGCATGAAGTGGCCAGTAAAAATGTTCATCAAAATAAAACAGAATACGTTTCAGGATCACTTAAAAAATAAGTAGATTGCACTAAAATCTACATGGAATATATTGATTTAGAAGAAACCTGAGCTGGTAATTCCCTCCACAAATGAACATTGAGAATCTGTTCCTTTTTAAACACATGCAATAGCCTTATCATTCAATCAATAATTGGTCTTAAGTGCACTCAAAACTTATAACTGAACTTAAACATCACTGATCATGAGTTGCTTAAGCTTATGGTCACTTGGTTACAGAGGTCACACTGATTAAGAGAATTATACTCCAAATTTTTATTTCTCCCAAAATGAAAAAATTTTACAGTATCTTTTACTTTAGAATAAATGTTTATCAATGGAACTTAATAACACTTATACTAAATGTTATAAGTAAAATGTCCAATTTAAAAAATTCAAGAATATTTTATATAAAATATTGTTGTCCACAGTAACAATGTTTTCCAACAATTAAAAATATATATATTTATGACTAGCAACAATTAATAAGCATTTATGAAAGCATAAAAACATTTGTAGTGGTTCCTATATAATTTAGTAACAGCCTCCGGGCCGATGTGATCATTTCGGTCCAGTGGTATGTTACGTGTTACGAATCAGAAGGTACCGAGTTCAATCTAGCACATTAGTGACCTTGGCTGAAAAGAAAAACTCAAAACCTTCTGATCTGTCGTGGCACCATCTACCCGCAACAAGGGCAATCAAAAGTTGTCAGACCCACCTGACGCAACAACCAAAGTCATCAGACCTACTTGACACATCAACCAAAACGTCAGTTTCACCTGATACAGTAACCGAAGTTGTCAGACTCACTTGACACATAAACAAGTCGTCAGACTCACTTGATGCAACAGCAACGACTCACACGCTCGCCATAAGAAATATCTTGTTCATTCACCAATCCACCGACTCACTGGTGGGGGAGTAGTGTAGCAATTTCTATATAAGCCAGTAACAGCATCCTGACAGAGGTGATCACTTTTGTCTGGTGGTCATGTTACTTGGCTTCAGATCCATAGATCATGGGTTCTATCCCCGACACATTTCTCAGTTAAATAAGATTTGGAAAACAAAAAGAAACATAGAAAAACAATTTCACAGCAGGTGTAACTTTAAAAAATGAAAACAGAGAACTAACATACAATGCATAATTCTTATAACTCTGAAACTAAAGATTTTTTTTTTAAATTACTCAAAATAAAAATAAGTAGTGGATGAAGTAGCACATACCCAGAGGACAGAACCAGCAAACTTTGGATTCGTAAGCACATAACGTACCATTACACAAAAGTTATTACCACTGTTTGGAGCCTGTTACTGGCTTATGTAAATGATATTGCTACATTACCCCACCACCACCAGTGAATTGGTGGATATGCGAACAAAAGATGTATTTGATAGGACGAGCGTGTGTCTTGTTGCGTCGAGCGAGTCTGACAGCGTTTGGTTGTTGCATCAAGTGGGTCTGATAGCTTTTGGTAGCTGCGTCAAGTGGGTTTGACGACTTTGGTTGCTGAGTCAAGTGGATCTGTCAACTTTTGATTGCTCTTTTTGCAGGTAGATGCCGCCACGACAGATCAGAAGGTTTTTGCATTTTTTCTTTCTTCAGTAAAGGTCACCAATGAAGTTGTGCATACCTGGAGGACAGAATACGTGACCTACGGATTCGTAAGTACATAACATACCACTAGGAAAAAGTGATCATCGCTCTCTGGAGGCTGTTACTGGCTTATGTAGATGATATTGCTAGAAATGGATTAAAATTTTAATTTGGAAATGGAAACAAGCTAAAGGCAGTCATCATGGGAAAGAAAAATGACTAAAATAAATGTGTTTTAATGGCTCAGTCTATGATGAATCAATCACTAAACACTGTATACAAAAACAGAAGAAATGTTGCCCTTATTTGTCTGAATTTCAAATAATAATAAATAATCAAAATGAGCAATGATTCAAATATATAATTTTACATGTGAAATATGTCTAGTAATCTTTTAAAAAAACTTACCTGCTATCACCAGCATTTGCAACATATAATTTGCCAAACATGAATAATGCTACTAAAGCTGTACATCCTCCTGTCATTGTATAATGTCTTTTGTCAATAGCAATTAATCTGTCCTGTAAAATAAATGAAATGTCTAAAATAATTAGAAAAAAAATTTCTAAAATTGAAATGATCCATAATACATTCAGAGAATTTGTGGTTAAATAAATCAGCAATAATCGGGAGAAAAAAATTCTTACCATCTCCCAGAAAGCAGATTCCAGAGCTCCTGTTATTAAGGAATCAACTGTTACATCTCTATCAGATGTAAAACCCATAAAACCTGCTGGTTGAGAACTACGCTCATGACTACCTTTGGCTACTAGATTTAATTGCGATGGAGGTAATGTTAATAAGTCAGCTACCTCTTGCAACTTTTCCTGAAAACAAAGATTGTTCAATTACATGCATTGCTGAGAGAGAGAGAAATGGATAGTTAATCTGAAATAAAGAGAAAGAAGAGTTTTATTTATTTTTTTAAATTTTAGCACATTAACTGCCCTATTCATCACTAACTAAACTGGGTTATGAAACTTTGAGTTAAGTAACTGAAGATAAGTGAAATCAAACCCCACCAGTTAAAACTTCATTTCACCACTATATTTTTAACTCAGGTTACTCAACTGTGAGTTTGCAACCTTGTTGGTCAAAATAGATTCAGTAACAGTGCAAGTGAGGTTAAATCAAATCGAGCTTTGAGCCCACTCAGAATTCTGTTGCTTGAACCAGAGTTAGAGAACGAACTTGCGGCGAAAACTCATTTTCTCCCTTTAACCACAGATCCCCAGTTAGCTGTGTATATTGCAGAAAAATGATTCAAAGTTCATATTCAAAAGTTTACTGCAGAACATTTTCAAGAATGAAAATCGCACATTCTATTTTAAATGAATGAATTTTGTCACCTAAGTTCAATAATATTTTGTGTTTCTTGAATATAAAGTTTATAAAATACAAGGGATATCTCCTATCCACCTAAAGGCAGACCAACCCACATTATACAAATTACACAATTGTTCATGCTTATTGTTTAAATTGTAATTTACATATATAATGTAGTTCTTAAGTATTCACAGCCAAGAATACATTTTTAAAAATACCCTGGCGCCATCTGTTGCAGCTAATCTGAACTACATCAGAAATTTATTACAGCATCACAAATTTTTCTATAAATGTATATATATTAGCTGACCCAGCCCGGCGTTGCACGGGCTTTTATCGAGGGTATAACTTAATCCCCATGTTAATTTCCTCCTTTATTTCTGACGCCAGCACTTCTGTGTGGGTGTGACACATACGATGTGAGTGCATGGCCCGTGAGCGCGTATCATGGCTTTCTCGTTTAACATTTCCCCTTCTCTAGACAAAATCAGCACTTCCAATAATATTTTTCGAAATTACTTTGGCTTCTTTGTTTCTTTCCTCTCCACTTACCCCGGGGTTGCACAGGCTTTTACCGAGTGAATAACTTCATCCCCATGGGAATCTCCTGTTTCCCTTAGGACGATAGTACTTATGTGTGTGTGTATGCGCGCGATATGAGTGATTTCTTTAACTATGTCATAAAAACTCCCTTTTTCGAAATTTGTTCTTAAGTTGGTGTGGTAATTAGGAGAGATGGGTGAAAGCTCAGGTGTCGTCCTCATCACTTGACCGTGGCTTAAAATTTCGAAGTCCTTCCCCAAAAACTCTCGAGTAGGTGAACAGTTTGAATTTAAAAATCACTCACCCACTTTTCAATTCTTTTGTTGCAGTTTTTTAGTCCTCAGAAACGAAAATGTAGCCTTTTTAAAAATAGTTGTATGTTGAAAAAAGACAGAAAAGTAGAAATTTTTCAAATTACAAAATTTCACTACTATTTTAAATCTTGAAGTAAAATTGTGAGGATTTTTTGAAATGTTCGACACATGGGAATAAAGTTTCATGGAATTATCTTTTTTAAAGAAGAAATCATTAAACGATTGATTTAAATATTTTGAGTGTTTTATTAATATTTGTTCATGAAAGTTTATGGCTTTTTATTTTTTAAATCACTGATTTGATACAGATAAATATTTTAAATGAATCTCAGAAATGTATTGAATACATACTTTCATCTTAATCTGACATCAATAATGATTTAAATTTGAAAATTATATAAAGAGAAAATGATGAAAATTGAAGCGAAAATAACTTTTTCACTCGCATTTTTTTTACTCGCCAAATTTGCTGATTTTCGCATGTTTAAGTCAGAACTTTTTGGTGTAACCCTTGAGTTAGATGTGAAGTTTCAGGTGAAACAGTTGAAAGCTATTTGGCGCGAAACCATTTTTCGACGCCAAGGCTTGGCAAACTGTAAAATCGCGTATTTTTTATTAAAGTTTTTATTTTTTAGGACTTAATTTTTAAGTTAATGCTTTCAAACTTCACACATTAATTTTGAAAACAAAGGACTTTTAAATAAAAAATGTACAAAAAATACTGTTTAGATTATTTCTTGCAATAACGTTAATTTACGAAAATCACAATTTTTTTTAAAATCCGTAATTTTTAAGCAATTTTTTCAATCTTCGCACAGAAGTTTGATAACATTATTCTACAAACGCAACAAAAGTTTTGTATGATAATCTTAATAAATAACGAAGTTATTCAATGTTAAGTTAAAAATTTCGACAATTTTTCGAAAAATCTTTAAAAAAGGTTTTGGGCAATTTATTTTTTAAATAACTGGTTCTAAAAGAAAAAGGCTTTAAGTTATTTAGTGTAGAATATAGTTTTCATAACACGAAAATAAATTCATACGCAACGATTTCGAAATAATTTTCATAAAAATGCATCAATTTTAACTATTTTTTTTAAAAATCTTAAAAAATAGAAAATATTATTTTTCAAAAACAATTATACTGTATCGTGGCGAAAGAAATGATCTTTCCGTTTCTGTAATTATTTTTTGTCTGATTTAAAAAACAAAAATCTGATGGCTGTTTAAATAACGTCGAGAATACCGAAAAATTTCACCCTCTGTTCATTTATGACGCTAGGCGGGGAAAATAACGCGCAGGGTTAAGACAATTAAGCGTTATAAGGTTTTTAATTAATATCTTTTTAACTAAATACAATATTGAATGAAAAATAGTTTATGTCCTATTCTCAGACCTACTGAATATACGCACAAAATTTCATAAGAATCGGCCACACCGTTTCGGAGGAGTTTGGTTACAAACACTGACATGAGAATTTTATATATTAGATATATATAGAAAAAGATTATGTTTATTAAATTTTGAAAAAAAAAAACTGAATAAATAAGAATAATATAGTATATTTTTTACGATTCAAACGTAACAGAATCTGTGCATAGCAAATTGTTTTACCTGTACAATTTTATGTAATGTATTTGATGCAGCTACAGCAACACCAGATCCTGCATGCCCATCAAATAATGCAAAGTATATCCATGGTATAGTATGATCTAACTAAGAAAAAAATGAATAGTTAATCTTCTGAATTATTTATGAAAGGTTAATGAACTTAGAATTATGAATATTAATGAACTTTATTATGGATGTTCAACAGCTTAGGCATTTTAATGATGCAACTAAAAGCAAAAAATTGCAAGTCAAGAATTTAAGCAGAATCATTTATTCATATTTTTTCCCCTCTCAATTTTATATTCTTTAAAACATTCATAAGAACAAAATCATTATTTTTAATATGACATTTACTTACTACATACTTCAAAATTTCCATGAATTGCTCTGAATAAATAATTCATAATGGAAAGAATGATTTTATTTCTTTATAAATCTGGCAAATGTCCAAAAATTACTTTTATAAAAATTGAACAAGTTATCTAATGATTCATACAGCAGGAATTGGAAAGGAAATTATTTCTCTTTTTCATTTTGTACATAAATTTTAATATCTATCATAATTTATACCACATCAATCTTTTCTTAACAGCATTAATTTACATTTACTTTCTAACACTAGGAATACACTACCCTATTTTTCAAAATATAATATTAACTATGGTTTTGTTCTTCACAATTAAGCATCAATCTTTTTCTTATATATAAAAAATGATTTAAAGAATTAAAGGAGATTTTAATTTATGGAAACAAAAACAGATGAAAACATACCCTTATTCCAAAAGCATAAGTTTTCAAAAATAAATAAAGGAAGATAACTGTAAACGTACCACAGTTTTACGTAAAGGCTCTGGAGTTGACGGAGGTGTGGTAAACTTTGGATCTTCAGCAACATTTGTATTAGCTAAGTTAGGAGAGTTATCAGCATCAGGAACATCAAAGGAGTTAAGTCCTGTCTCTGTTGCTGCTTCTGTACCATTTTCTGTTACAACAGAAGGCTCAGGAGGGGTTATTTTTATTTCAACTGGTTCCTGAACTTCAGGTTTGGTAGATATAGCTGCTAATGTGTACAAAACACCCCGTGTGGTAGTGCCTTGATCTTCATTTCTCACACTTTTCCCTGCATTTATTGCCCTGTAAAAGAAAAATATTTAATTCAATATTTGCCAAAAGATTTATAATTTTTAGAATTATACATCTTTTATGTCTTCTAAAACAATACATAATGTAATTTATTTTAAAAAACACGTTGAATATATTCATAACAATTTAGAAATTTTTCAAAAATATGTTACTTTTATATGGATAGTTATTTATCGAAAAAACACATAAAATTTTTTTTATAAAAGTAATACAGTAAATTTTAAAAAATCCTCTTTTGCATGATTTTAATGAAAGAACACTAATATATTACATTCCAAGTATATTTTATTTACATTTCTAGATATTAATTTTTTAGCAGCATCCTGAATAGAGACATCGGTAAAGTAGAAAATTGCATACATATATGTGAGATGTACACAACTTTTAAACAATATAAAAAGTATAATCACATTCCATTTTTAAAAATTAACATAATAATACTTTTTACAAAATAAATGACAAATACAAATGGATTAAATTCATGACATCATAGACTCAAGATAAATACAATAATGTGTTTCCAACCAAATCAATTTCACCTCTTACAGTTTCCAACTTTTGAAAACCTTTTCTTTTATTTGTTACCAATAATGCACACAGGTAAATTCATTTGGATTAAAAATCCCTGTGTAACAGAAAAGTTTTATTCATTTCTACAAACTTTATGAAGAACCTTTATTCTTGAACTTGTTTTCCAAATTATCAAATTTTAAATTGTATCAAGATTTTAAAAGAATTTTCTCATTTGACCATTATGATTCTTGCTCATTCTAATGCAAAAATATTCAATGAAACAATATAATTTTTCCAACAAGTAATAAAATTCTTACTTTAAGAACAATCGATAATTCCTCTTACTTTAATAACAACTCTCATTCAAAATATAAGTGGCTTGAAATCTTAGAATACTCTTGTTTTATCAACCATACTATTTAAGGAAGAAAGCTGGTCACCCAGAAAATTACATTTAAATATTTGTATTTTAGTGAAAAGAGGTTAATTGGCAAAAATAATATATAAATAAACTCTTATAAATCAATAATGCATCCAAAGCTTTTTTTAAATTCTAAATTCATCTTTTACAGTAAAAAGCAGACACATTTCTGGTACAAAATAAAAGTGTTTGATGATTATTTCAATACTTCTTTATAGAATTTCACTAGTATATTCATTTTCCAGGTTAAAAAAAAATGGAAATAGCTATCGTAACATATAGTTATCGTTAAAATAGTCTACAAATTTTCTGTTATAATTGTTGCCAACTCTGATAATTTAAGAATTTTATCATACACAATACATTTTAGTATTCCTGATTACTGGAGAAAACATAAGATTTCTGATGAAATTCAATGGCATATCCTTCATCAACCAGAAAACTCTACCATTTGCACAACATTTACGAAAATAAAAATTCCAAAAATAGACTCGCAAACTTAGAATACGTTCATCAAATCTAAATGAATTTAAATATGTATAGGATAAGCAAGAGTGAGTGAATATTTACATAGCACTGTTCAGCTACTCGAAGGCTTTTGGCGACAGACCTTGTAATTTTGAACCATGGTCAAGTGACGAGGATGACAATCCCCTCTCCTAACTACCACACCACACCAATTGGAGGTCATTTGAGCTCTCGACAGATTTAATGTACATTGCTCCCCTACATGGTGGGTCTTCAGCAGTGGCTCAAATTCATGACACGCCGGCCACGAGTTCGTTACCTTGACCACAAGGCTACTGTGGCCATGTATTGAAAATGCATCTGCATAGCTTGGCATTTATTATATGGACACTTAAGTTACATTAAAAGCCTGCTAATGTTACTCAATATTGAAACAAATTTTGGTAATTAGAAAATACTAATTATTCTATAATTATTTATGAACTTTTTCTTAATACTTATTTATTGAGAGTGAAAGTTATATTAAAAATGCATGATAAAGAAATGTGAGCCTTATTACCAACAGATCTCGTAATTTTGAGTCTCATTCGATACCTGAGCTGGCAGCTCCCTCCCATACTACTAACCTTGCAAGCGGGAGGACTTAGAACCTCAACAGATTTAACGTGGAATAGCCCCTCTACATAATGGGTCTTCAGTGGCACCAGAACTCAAACCTGCAACATGCCAGCCACGAGTTTGTGATCATAACTACTATGGTCATTGTCTATTTATTGAATATTTCAGGCTGTCAATTGTACTTGATTCAAATATGCACGTGTCCACTTTATACCACAAATGTGTATAAATTTAAATAATGTTGGAAAAGGAAGTTAACACATTTGGATTAATACTCTACATCACACCAATGCAAAAACAATCACTAAGTGCCATTACATGACTCTTTTGGGGATAATATGGGTCTATCTTGCAATAATATTGGTTATAAGTCTATTGTTCTACTAATTAGATTATTGCAAAATGCCTAAGCTCCTTAGAATCTTCTTTTAAGAATTTTACATAATATAAACTTACACATTTTGGAATCTACATGATTGAAAATTTTGAGTATACAATTAATTTTCATTTTTCCACAATAAAATTTAAAAATGACTATGTTCATAAAATGGTCCACAAAGAGAAAATCTTAATTGTTAGAATATATATATGTGAAGAGCTTATGGGATGGCAGCACTTGCGATGCTCTGACACGAGACTCGACTCGTTTTACAGGGAGGCTAGCGACGATCACCAGCACAATGGATACTAAAATGATGAGAGACAGAATGAATGGACACAGAGAGCAAGTGAGCCAAACTAAAGGAAACAAGGTGAAAGAATACGCAAGATGAACTTTAGCCACTTAGTAACAATGTGCATTTAAATGCTTAACTAATGTTAAATGATGAGTAGTATTTGTATAGTCCCCTTCTCATTATTACTGTTAGAATATATATAAATAGTTTTGTTTGTTAGTTCTTAGTCTTGACTGGCTAACAAAATAAACCCATTACAAACTAAATATAACATGCTTTTAAAAATTAAATACTTGGTACTTTTGCATTGTGCCAGTGCAGGTGACAAGTTGCCGAAAATGACAACTGATGACAAATGGAATATTCCTACTGGTAATCTTTTACCGGTTGAATTGTCGAATCTGCCACTTATCCCGCCAAGTGTTTTCGCGCCAAACCTGGTGACCCTTTTGATTTTTGTATCAGTGAGGGAGAAGTCGGGTCCTGTTGTAGTAGGGTTGCTACTCTAAAACACAACATGCAAAAACGCGCCAAATTAGCGTTTTTTCATAATTTGGCGGACCAGTGGCCGATTCAACAATTTCACCCTTTTACCACCACTTTTTCAAAACAAGTCACGATCTTTTATTATCAGTAACGCTATTTCCACAATACATTGAAAATTGATGAAAAACCAATGAAAACTACCATTTATTAACCTTTTTCAATGTGCACATTGTGTATTGTCACCAATAAAGCCTGCTTGGGAAGATTTGTGCCAGCGAAATGGAAGAGTACCAAATATTTTTAGAGATGACAAACACACACATAGATCATATTTTTTTAAATCCTTTATTATCTCAATTAGACCAGTGTTTCTCAACCTTTTTTCTTACTAGCCATCTAATTTAAAAAATTTTTTGATGCCCTCTATGTAGAATACAAAAATTGTTTATTAGAAAAATGTATTAGTAACTAATTGACACCTATTTTGTTCAATATAGCAAAAAAAATATGCAGATTATACATTAATTTCTTTTTCTCAATAAAAAAAATGAAAAAGGTAATAAATTCATTACAAACGCATGATCAACCTGCTTTATCTAAAAGAAAAATAATTAACATGCATTTATAGGGTCCATTTAAGAAAAATAAGGATTTCAGATTTTTAAAATTTAAAAAATCTAATAATGTGTGCAATAATATAGAAAGATTTTTGATACTCTCATATTATCGCAGCAATTGCCAACTCTAATAATAACTCGCTAAGTTAGCAATCTCGATTTCCTATGCGTCATGACCGATGAATTGGCGACTATGTGCTATGTTTCATATAATGTCCCCATAGGTTGCGATAATACATTAGCACTTTTATTTTAAATAAAAAGTTGTTTTTAAAAATAGTTTTTAATAATGGGTGTTCATAAAAAATATTATTAAACACCTATTTTATTTATAAAATAAGAAAAAACCAGTTCCTCAGTAAAAACAACTAAGAACACAGATAAACCCAAAAGGAACACAAAAAATATGGTGCTTTAAATTAACAAAGCAGGAAGGAAACTTGTTCATTTTATATGTATATATAATTATGTTCAAATGAGGAGAAATACTCATTCATTCGTTTGAAGATTCAGTTACAATTGTACACCCTTGATTTTAAAATAAATAAATAATAAAAAAAGAAGTAAATTTTACATAGCATATTTACACTCCCATTGCTTTGGGTATCAAAACTGCTGTATTAATCATAGCAAAATGTTATCTGAATCTAATTTCTTTTCATTAGATCTAGCTAAAAGCTCCTATAAAAACTCACAAGTAATGGTTTCTAAAAAATTTTTTATTAAAAACTAGAAATAACAAACAGGAACTAAAACTTTTTGGAGCTCTAACATTTAGAATTTCATAACTTCCTTTTATCGACAGCAATTTAAAGAAATTTGAAAGAAAAAAATTCCTTACTCAGCATAACCTGAGTTCCAAGGTAGTTTAGTAATGTCTCTAGGTACAATTATTGGACGTATTACATGGTCTGCTGACACCTGAACTTCATCATCTGATGTCAACTGCAAAAAGGTTGGTCTCGTATATCGAAATTTCAAAGGTGGTCGGTCAGAATATTCTCCATCTTTAATAGCAGGATACGTATCTAAACCACCAACAACATTATACAAAGCATTTTTAACCCTATTAAACATTCCTTACCACTGAATAATTAATAAATAACACGTAATTTTTTTCAAACCAGAACCACAACAATCAGTACGTTGGCATCTCGTGATAATAACAATATGGTTGCAGTTTACGAGAAAATGCATCGAATTTGTAATTAATTTTTCAAAACATTTATAAATATTACGGGAATTTTACATGAACCAGACTTCAGTTCAAAATTAATTCAAGCGTATTTTGGCAGTATAAAAGGATAGATTTAAATTATTTGAGTCCTTTTTAGGATTTATCGTTCTGAATGCCATAACCGTAATTGCAAAAACCATTGCCATGCTTTTTTATTTATTTTAAATATTATTATTGCCGTAGTAATCAAGGTGAATTAAATTTGTACTTAAGAAAACGCCGTATTTACTATTGTAATGTTTGTTTCGAGAATTTCTCCCTGTTCTTTATATGTTAGAGGCAAACAAATATGTCCTTTATTATTTGGAAATTGCAAATCGCAGGTATATATTTGATTAGAGTACTTAAATTTGTAGAATATTTAACTTTTCCTTAAAGTAATATTTAAATTGACTGAAAGTTTCAATATTCTTTTGAGTTATTCTTAATAACAAAAATATATGCATAGAAATCATTATTTGGTGTTTCTGTATGTTATACTACTGGATCTAGAAAAGAAATCCCTTACAGTTTCTGTACAAAATAAGTTCATTGCTGCTTCTAATGTTTATAAGTGCTTAGGTTATTAGTACAATCTGGTAATGATTATCATAATTGAAATAATGGTTTTCACTTACCACGTAAGAGATTTTTGATTGCTTTACTTTTGGTATGTGCTTTTTAACATCATAAATTTTGTCTCGATAAAATTTTATGCTAAAAAGGAGTTATAATTGGAAGTTTTAGATTAGTACTTTAATTTTTGAACTTTGCATTAAATATTGTCGTATAAATACGATAATCTTTAATGCAAAGAAATGATTGTGAAAAAGAGATCAATATGGAATATGAGGCCATGAGTTAATTTTTGAGTGTTACAATCTTAATGTTCAATTCCATTAAATAATAATTACTGCTTTTTTCTAAGGTTACTTCTCTGCTTTGTAAAGTTATCCATTTTTAATTTCATGTTAATATTTATTAAGGAAAATATATGTGATATAGTTGGAAGTTTTTCCAAGAAAAATATGTGTAGAAAATAAAATATAGCAAATGCATCATAGCCTATTTCAATGTAACTATTTTACTAATGATATGAGGTTTAGGTATTTTCAACTTTTCAGGGGGCAGCAATAAAAAGAAATAGCCAAATGCCAGTAATATTGTGTGAATTTATGTGGTGATAATTACAGTGGCGTAATGGAGAATATTTAGAGCCCCCCCCCCTGCAAAGTCAGATTTTGGGCCTCAAGCCCTAATATGTACTTGGCATCAGTAAGGCTTTGGGCCCCTTAGATTCCTTGGGCCTCCCCACAATGCAGGGGTGTACATTATGCCACTGGACAATTGTATAAAAAAACTAACCTTTCCGCAATGTTGGAAGCAATTAAAATTTCATACTGTCTTAGAAAATAATAATTTAAGATTTGAATCTAGAATTGAAGTTTTTACTTTATTTTATGTTTGGTGTTTATTTGGCAAAAGAAATTCCAACTGTCACCAACAGCTACCCCGAAACAGAAGTACCACATTGTGTTTGTTTCAAAAAAGATGTGTGTGACACATACACATGTATATTCAATTAAAAACTTAAAATGTTTGATTAAATTTTAAAATTATTATTTCTTTATAATAAATTATTTTTTGTTCATAAGTAAACATTTGTCATATTTTTTATGAAGTAATTTGACAGCATTTGATATTTATTACAGAATCTGTTAGCAGATGGATCTAGGACAATCTATAGAGGCAATGTATGTACTTTTTCTTTAGTATTACAATATTGAATTTACTCTTTTAAAAATAATCACTTATAATTTAAGCAAATCTGCAATTTTTTAAAGATTTTTTTCTCTTTAGGTTGATCAATTTAAAGCCAAATATGGTGGACGTTTTATGGTGTCTATGCTTCCTGGAGATGGTATTGGTCCTGAAATGATGGGCCATGTCAAGGAAATCTTTCGGTATTATGTTTACTCATTTCTAAATTCTTTATTAAATCTTGAAGTAAAATAATTGTTCCCTCAGTCTTCAGTTTTGTTCTTCATTATTTTCTTTTACTAATACAGTACAATTAAGAGAATCATTACTACAAATAAATGCTTTTATGCCTTGAAAAGTTAATTATAATCCAGTTTTCTCAAATTAAGAACTAAATTGCTTCTTTACAAAATTCTTATAAAATCTGTCCTAACTTATGCATCAGAGACTTGGCCATTGACTTTACCTGATGAGGAATCTTTGGGAATTTTCGAGACAAAGATCTTATGCTGCATTCTTCGTGGGATCCAAGTAAATGGATCGTGGAGAAGAAGATCTAACTTAGAACTCTACAAAATTTACAAACAACCTGATATTGTAAAATTTGTCAAATTACATAAACTTAAATGGGCTGGTCATCTGGCTAAAATAAATGAAAATCATTGCTGCAAGAAAATCTTTCTGGCAAAGCCCATGGGAAATAGACCTTGGCAGGCCCCCATTAAGATGGATTAACTGTGTCAAAAAAGACCTAAATATTTTAAAGGTCAGAAACTGGGAAACAGTTGCCAAAAGTAGAGACACCTGGAGAAAACTTCTGTACTGTGGTGGTATCTAAATAAGCCAGTAATAACCTCCGGACAGGAGTGATCACTTGTCTAGTGGTATGTTACATGCTTACGAATCCATAGGATCCAAATCTGATGCAAATCATATATTTTTCATCCGAGAATTATGTCGTAAGTGCGCAGTGGTATTTCTGTGAAACCACTCCTCCCCTCGGGGGGAATGTATTGTAATTTTTTTTAAAGGTATTTTCTCTATTCTTAGGTTCTACACATTGCATTTATTAATTTTATTTTGAAAAATTCAGTGAATTTTTTTTTTTGTACTTCAAAGGGTTAAATAAGTTAATATTCTTTAATTATATTGTCTCATTGCACCATTAAAAATTTGGAAATTCCTAATTGTAAAATAAAAATGACAATATATATTTAAGTGTACATTATATGTATAGGTAACCCTCCATTTACAGTAGTTACTAGTTTTATAAAAAGTGTTTGCAAATGGGAACTATATAGATGAAATCCTAAAAAACCATTTAAAATAAGTATCTGTGGCGGTATCTAAATAAGCCAGTAACAGCCTCTAAACAGGAGTGATCACTTTTGTCCAGTGGTATGCTACATGCTTACGAATCCATAGGTTGCAGGTTCTAATCTCCGACATTGGTGACCTTGACTGAACAGAAAAACACAAATCTTCTGATGTGTCATGCCGCCATCTACCCACAAAAAAGAACAATCAAAAGTCATCAGACTCGTATGCTCACCATAACAACAAATATCTCGTTCATTCACCTATCCATCAACTCGATGGTGGGGGAGTACTGTGGCTGTATCTAAATAAGCCAGTAACAAAACCTTAGACAGGAATGATCAATTGTCTAGTGGTATGTTACATGCTTACGAATCCATAGTCGCGGGTTCTAATTCTCCGACATATCCATTCCAGATTTAGAAACATGTGTTGAGCTTTTATTGAGATATATGTAATGACTTTTTAAAAACTGATTGTGGTAACAAAGAGTTACATTTTTTATTTAACTGTTGTTTGCTTCCAAAATTATCTTCAAATTAATATTTTCTTTTTAGCATAACATCTTTGCTGTAGTTGTTCATGAACGTTAAAGAGAATTATCATAAGCAGAAAAGTTACTGTAATATGTAAACTGTTCCAATTATCAAACTTATATTTGTGAAATATATTTATGTATTTTATTATTGGATACTGTTGCATTGATTTAATATTGTGAATATAATTTTAGCCTGGGTGGAGTGCCTGTAGATTTTGAAGAAGTGCATTTGGATTCAACTGTGCAACATATTGATAATGTTGAAGAAGCCATAACATCCATAAAAAGAAATGGTGTTGCTATTAAAGGTAATTTATTGATTTATATGTACAATATCATCTCTATAAATGAGACATCTTTTATAATTTTCGAAATTCTAGTTGCTGAAAAACATTGATAGCTCTGTCGACACCTTTAAGGAAACCTAATTATGATGGGTACTTGCATATTAACTCTTCCTGCTGGAAATTATTGGCAAATTTTAATCGATCCTTAACCAAATTATAAATTGAAAAATATAGGCACAAGACTGATTACAGGTTTCAAATGAAACAGATCGCCATAACTTATAAAATTTTGGATGATAAATTGGTGGCATGGCATGCCAAAAGTGGATGGGTAATTGTTCTGGCTTGGGGGCTACTTCATAAAAATGGAGATTATTGGAGGGCTGCACCTTTTAAACTAATTGCATTCATTAGTTATACCATTTTTTCTGAAATGCAAAGTTGTACCGTAAAAGTTATTGTACCCTAAAGATCAATAAATAAATTAATAAAATAGTGTTGGTTTATCTTAATTTATTCTGTTAATTTTTTATCAATAGTTACAAGTATATTTAATTTTAGAATCAATCTATTGAAACAAATATACCCTCTCACTTCCCTATAATTTTTTTTTTAAAATCAGAAGTGAGATTGCTTGTTGAGATTCTCATTACAGCCTACAAGTTAATGTCTGTCAAAGAACATTTGTATTTACTCTTGTTGATCTTCAAAGAAAATTTGACTCACAAATATATGTAGGCCCAAGTTTAGATATTACTTAACTTGAAAATTTCTTCATTCAGGGAAATTTTTCAGCCATCAAAAAGACAAGGTGTCACTTTCTGAGTCTTGTGCTTGTAGCTTGTTTTTAAAAAGTTTAATCATACCAATTTTTTTCCTCTGAAAGCTCTCGCCCCTTCTGTTATAATGCTTGCCGTTTTGTTCCAAGACAAACCTCTTTCCTCCACATAAAACACTGAAGCAAATCCTAATTGATATATCTTTCATTCATTCTGTCCATTATCTGATTATGAAATTTTCATTAATCCCAAGGACAAGGATGAATAATTGTGCAGTATCTTTGTTACTTCTACTCTTTACAATGCCAAAGAAAAACAAAATTTTTGCTCCCAGTCTTTAATTGTTCTGTGAGTTTGTTAATAATTCAGTATGCCGCACTTGAAAATGAAATGCTTTCTAATTTGCTTCTCACATCAGGACATAAATTGACACTACCATACACTGCTTAATGAACTTACCATCTGTCAGAGGCTTGTTGCATTTGGTAAAGTTGTAGTCTACTGTGAAACTGACTTCTGTGTCACTGTTGATTACTGTGGGAATCGTGTTTGTTACTTTAGTTTTTTCACACACTCCACAGCTTTTATTTTGCATTTTTCTTTGAGAAAATTTGCAGCCAAATGCATTAAGAGTTTTGTTTCGTGATGTTATTTTGTGTGTGATTACAATTAATGTTTTTTAAGACAATAAAGCTATTATTTTATCTTTGTATTACCAAAGAAATATTTATTTGTCTATTCTTCATTAAACACATGACATTCATCACCAATTTTGTGTGTGTGTGTGTTTTTAAATTTTTTTTTTTTTATGGTTCTGCTAAAATTGGAAATTTATATATTTACTGTAACAAAGTTGAAACTGCCCATACCAACTGGAAAGCACTATGCATTGTCTGTACACTGTGCATGTGTATTTATAAGTAGTATTCTAATGGAAAGTACTGTAATGAATCTTTGGTCATGTAAGGGAAGGAAATGCTGGTTCTAGATGGATTCTTTTGACTGACTTAGCAGGTCTCAAAAAACTCATTGTGGAACCCTGATTTAGACTGATTTTTCTCTAATCAAGAAAATCAGCATCTGTATCAATACATGTATAATCATTAATACTTTTTTAAATTGCTATGATTTTATCATAATGCTAACAATTAGCTATAAAAGCATTCCAAATTTCTTTTGAATATGATCATTAATGCCAGAGGTATTCGGGCAATATTATTAGAGGTCCTATTAGATTATTCCTAATAGGCAATTTATGTGCAAAAAACTTTAATGTCTTTAAGTTATGAGATTGTAATTTTTTTACTAATTAATTTGTAATTATTAAAAATAAAATTATCTTATTTAATTTTTTTAAATTTAATATTTGTTGAGATAATTTTCTGTTTTCTAACATTGCATGACAATTTAGTGGACTTATAATAGAAAAAATGAGTTAGAATCTAACCCCTTTTTGATTTGGAACTGTAGTTTCAATTTTGAATCTTTCCTCATTTGAAGACAGTTACATCACAGTTTGGATTCAGAGAGTTTAATGACATTAGCAATACAAAAACAAAGAATTTTAGTATGTTAAAATTATATTTTTTGTGACTGTACTTTATAATACATACTTTTTATAATAATATTTAAAATACTAAACAAAATAATGATATTTTAATAACAGTTATTAAGAGCATAAAATATATTATGCCATTAGATCTCTTAACTCATTCAACTTCTCGGCCTTACGATATTTTATAATGTTATACCTTTTTGTGTGTTTGGCACAGTTATATGTGTAAAAAGAAAACTATATATCTCTAAAACCAATTATGAAACAAATCATATTTTATATATATACACCTAATTTTGTTTTTACATGATAGATACGTTCCTAAATGCAGGTAACAAAATAGTCTAAAAAATATATTGCATTATTGAAAAATAGAACATTGGCTCCACTCCTAAGAAATCATCAAAAATAATTAATACATCATGAGTTTTTCAGGTTAGGATCATAAAGATTGTACATGAAACATACAGAATTATCATTTAAAAAGGGGGGGGGAACCAACTCACTAATTCATGAATACAAAATTTAGACAAAATGATACAAGTTGCTCATCAAAAGATTTTTGTAACTGTAATATTGGAGCTATCATTAGAAATATCTTTATCTTCTTGAGCTATTTTGGGAAAATTTTTTCTGTAATTCTTGAAATAAATTAGGACTGGCCTCCTGTGATGCTGAGGTTTCAATGGATTCCATAATAAATTCAATAATTAATCATTCTATTAGTGTTTTGGCTTAGTCATTATATGATTCTTTTTAAGAGGACTTAATGATTTCAGATTATGTCGGAAATTTTATTGTTCCAAGCCTCTTGTTCACTAATCAACTGGACGTTCGACCACCAGTTTTAATATCTACTTGTTGTGTATCACTCTTAATTTTCTTATTCTTTCATGTATCTTAATTGTCATGTCTGGTATTATGAGCTCAGTATCTTGATATATTCAAAGCAGACAAAATTCCATGTTGAGGCTTTAAAATTCAGGGGATTCTCACAAAGGAAAATCACATTAAACTCTTCTCCAATATTACAGTAATAAAAATAAAGCGATACTTTCTTAGAATTTGGGTTGATTATCTTAAATCAAAATAAGTTGTGTGTGTAATAGAAGTGTGTGTAAAAAAAGATTTTGGTGTATATAGATGTTGTACTTGAAAAAATAGAGGTAAAAATAAATTGAAATGAAAATTAAGGGGAAAATTAATATTTGTTATAGAAATCCCCCCCCCCCAATCACTCATCAAATATCAATGCAAAATATGCAAGTTGAAAGTTCCTTTCTAACTATTGAAAATATAGAGTAATAGATGGGTGACAAATTATTGATATATTTGTTTATAATAATTAAAACTATTTAGAAATAATAATGATTGTCTAAAAATATTTTAGCTTATTTAGATTTCATAAGTTTATCTGTCATTTAAAATTGCATCTTTCCTAAAATATAATGATTTGTCACATTATATTTATATAGGTAACATTGAAACAAGAGCAAATAACCCCCTTTTCAAATCTAGAAATGTGATACTCAGGTATGTTAATATGTTCTAATTTTTAATTGTTATTTTAAAAGTTTTTGAAATTTGTAATGTTTTTATTTTTCAGTTATTGGTCATTTTAATTTTGTTGTAATGAATTTAAAAACTAGAGTTCTAGAATTTGCTGACATTAATTAACCCCTTAAAGAATTTTGTTAAAAATCATCTATTTTTTTGTAAGCATCTTTGATTTATGCCAACAATATAATTCAAATATCTCAAGTTTTATTAAAGATGATAACAATTTATGAATTCTAGGGTAACTTACTCTAAATTTAAGTTATTCCATTAGATATTTTATAACTTCTTTTATATTTCATTTACATATTTCATATACTTTTAATCATCCCTGGTGTTTTTTTTTAAATATTAGACTTACATGTTAAAATATACATGAATTCTTTCAACATGGGAATTTTACATGTAAAGATATATTTATTTGTTCCATAGGCTTGAATTAGATCTATTTGTTAATGTTTTACACTGCAAAAGTCAACCTGGTATCAAAACAAGACACAATGGCATAGACATTGTTCTCATCAGACAAAATACAGAAGGAGAATATAGCTGCTTAGAACACGAAGTTAGTATATTTTATTATTTATTTATTTTTTGGGTTTTATTTTCTTTTGTTTGTGTGCTGGGACATATTTTATTTCACCTAGAATTTAAATGAACTGTAATAATGATTTATTATGATAAGTATATAGTTTTAAGTAAAAAAATGTGTTTTTATCTTCTATGCTCTATGTGTTAAATTGATTGAATTAGATTGTGCCTTTTAAAACAAAATGCTTTCATTTTATTGTGGGAGAGCTAAAGCAATGAAAACATGTAGATGAAGATTGATTTATTGATTGTTTCAAACCTCTTTTATTTATGTATTCATGAAATGTACATAAAATACAAATACATGAAACATTTGATGCATGTTCTCTTCTTTTTTTGAAGATTAATCTTGTTTCTTTTGTATACATTTAGTGAAATAAGAAGAGGTGGTCTTTTTTTTCCCTTCAATATTAGGAAAAAAATATTACTTTAAAGAATAGAAAAGTGAAGGAAAATAAATGGAATTCTAAAGTAAACTTTATATTTTAAAAAGTTAAAAAATTAATGTTGAGGGATCAATTTAATGTGCTTTTTTGTGCCTTGTAGACTTTCAGAATTTTTTATATATAAAATATTAAATATTTCAATGTTAAATGATCAAACAATAGTTGATCTCAAATAATCTGCAGGATACAATGAATTTTATGCATAAACTAATTTATATTTGTAAGCTTTTTAGGTTAATACTTCAACTATATGTGAGATTTGTTTTGAAAGTTTGAAAATTCATTTAATAGTTTATATTTGAAAGATTTTTTTTAAAAGTGAAAGGGGAAGAATGCCATTGAATTATACTAGAAATTTTAGTTTTATAATAGGACAGTTCTTTCTAATAAACATTTATATTTATATTAAAATTTCACTTTTATTTGTCATTGTATAACTAAAAAAAATTGAAGAATTTTTGTTAAATGGTTAATATTTTTTCTATCTTAAACTTTTTTTTTCTTTTCTTTTCAAAAAAATTTAACAGAGTGTATCTGGTGTTGTTGAAAGTCTGAAAATCATTACAAGAGAAAAGTCTGAAGAAATTGCTCGTTTTGCATTCGACTATGCTGTCAAGAACAATAGGAAAAAAGTCACTGCTGTTCATAAAGCAAATATAATGTAAGTTCAAAATTTACTAAAATTCTATTATATACTTCTAAATTTTTTATATATTTAAAAAAAAAATTGCCATATATTAGTAAATATTAATAAAATATGTGCACTTATATTATATTTCTTTAATTATATGTTTACCGATGTTAAAATTTATTTTAGGAAATTAGCTGACGGTCTCTTCCTCAATACATGTTCAGATATCGCTAAAGAGTATCCACAAATAGAATTTGATAACATGATTATAGATAACTGTAGCATGCAGGTAAAAAAAAATTTTGCGATCTTTACAATACATTTTTATATATTTCTAATATATTTTAAATTTAATTTGTTTTTAATGACTTGTTTCAGCTTGTGTCAAATCCTCACCAATTTGATGTCTTACTTCTTCCTAATCTTTATGGGAATATTTTGAATAATATTGCTTGTGGTCTAGTGGGTGGACCTGGAATAACCTCTGGTCAAAATTTGGGACATGAATTTGCTGTTTTTGAAACTGTAAGTTTTATATGTTAGATAATTAAAATGTGATGATGACACTATATGAATAATAACTATATAAATGAAACCAATTCCTTTTTTTTTTCATTTATCTTTAATCCTAAATAAATGTTTAATTGTTAATCAATTTTTGGTTTAAACACATTTTCTATAGCGTAAAATTTTGTTTTATTTCAGGGATCCAGAAATACTGGCAAAAGTATTGCTGGAAAAAATATTGCTAATCCTGTTGCTATGCTAAATGCTAGTGCAGATCTTTTGGAGCACTTAGGGTAAGTTTGTTACGTCCCCTTTTTTTTTTTCAATTTTAAAAAGTAACAAATATGGTTTATTTGTTAGTATTCAATTTATATATTTTATACCATTTTATATGTGTTACATAAATCCCCCCCCTGTATTTTTATTAAAAATAAGAACTGTAAAATCTGGCATATAACACGCACCACGTTAAAACATGCACCTATGCTTTAAGGCTGCTATTTTTAGTTTTTAGGTGTATTCCCCATATATAGGTGTAATGGGCACTCCCTTTTTTACGAAGAATTCTGAAATTTACGTGCACAATGTTCTTATGCTTTGAAGTAATTTATTCAAGGTATTATTCCAAATTTAAGAAAATAATAGCGTACTTGTAGAAATGTAACCCTTTAAGTTCATAAAGAATGTCATTTCTTTTAAAGAAACAGTATTTGGATACATGTAAAGGTCTAATTTTTTTCTATGCTCATCTTTTTTTATTTTTAAAGTTCTCATTTTTATATCCGGTGTATAACACACACCAGTAAATTTTGTGCTTATTTTTTGTGTTAAAAGTGCACATTATATGCTGGAATTTATGGTAATAAGCATTTGAAAAAAAAATTTAAGATACCACTTGTACTAAAATTGGGTGGGGGATGAGAGATCTTTTGAAAAAAAAATTTTGTATATAATTTTTCAAATTTTGTTTGCATTTAAAATAGTTAAGGAATAGCTTAATTAGTATTTTGAGGATTTTTTAAGGAAAGGCATTAAAGAGTTTTAGGTTTAATTTCTCCCACAAAACATTAACCCTTTTGTGACAGGTATGTCATATATGAACCAGTCTGGAACCCCATTGGGCGGTAGGGCAGTCAATGCACCTTTCCATGGGGATGATCAGTCTTGTAGATCAGTACGAGCCACAATTTACCTACACAAATCACCCAGTTACCAGTGACATTTGGGTTGGAGGAATATGTGACACACCCATCTCTAAAATGTTTTCTGTTGATCAGTAGATCATTGCAAAAAGTTTAATTTCTTATCCTGCATTTTGGAGCATAGTTAGGGAAATTTATTATAAGGATCCTGATGTAAAAACTATTTTTTATATTTGTGTTTTTTCCTTCTCTTGTTTGCAACAAAAGGAGAACAAAGCTTCTCATACAATTTTCCTTTGTAGGATGTATTTTAATTTTGAATTTTTTTTCCTACTCTTAATTTTGATTTTTAAAAATATTTCTTAAATTCCAAATTTCAAGCCAACATCCAAGATTTTTATCCCATTATTTTGTACCATAATTAAACGCATTTCTTATCAATACGAACTGAATTTGAATGCTATAAATTTAATTGAAATTAAAAATTTGAACTTCTTTAAAAAATTCTATATTAAAAATTTAAAATTTTTTCAGTGTGAAAACATTGAAATATAAGGTATATGGTCAAAGCGGGTTTGTGATTATTAACTAACTGAAATAACTTCAACATTTTAAAATTTTTGGATAGAAAAAATATCTTTGTCCAAAAACTGACTATTGATTACATGTATTTATAAATATATAAAAAACTCAGAAATTTATTTACAGTATTTAAAATCACAAAAAAATGAATAAATAATGCATATTAATTGATAACTTTTGTTATATATATATATATATATCAGTTAGTAAATTATTAAAAAAAAAAACACTGACTCAGAATAAATGTTGAATTAAATTGTTTATTTACTTTTATATAAAGGGGGGGGGGGTGGAGCTAAAAGATGTGCTTCATTAAAATTTATTCATAAAAGAACATTTATGCAGAAGTGTTTTTTTTAGGTTGAACAAACATGCTAAGATAATTGGAGATGCAATTTACCAAACAGTGAATGTTGATAAAGTAAGTTAATTAATTCATGTTTAATTATAGTATCATTCAACTGTAAAGAAAATTGTTGTGTTATAAAATAAATTTATTTTCTATTCAAGCATATATAAATGAAAATGCAAAATCACCATGTTATTCTTGATAATAAGCACTTAATGTATTATTAATCTGATTAATTCAATAAACTTTTTTTATTAAATTATTTGTAACTCTATATTTTCTTTTAAAAATTTTGAAATTTTTTAATGGATTAGAATATGAATTTTTAAAAAGGTTTACATTTTTGTTTCTTTATATAAATAAGCTGAATTATATGAACCTTTTCTTTATATATTTTTTAGATTCATACACCTGATCTGGGAGGTACTGCTAGCACATTGGATGTGGTTCAGAATGTGCTTCAAATTGTGCAAGATAAAACAAGACTGTGATTGTGTTATTTCCTTTGCATTTGTAAAAAGAAAAATTATTTATGTAGTGCTTTAAAATCTGTGATTTTTTTTTAAGAACAGACAGCTTTTCAATTAAACTATAAAAATATTTATGTGAAGTTCTATTTTCATAAGTATCACAAATTGCTCTTCAAGGATTTTTGCTAAAAAATTCATATTGGGCATTATTCTTTTTCTATTTTGTTGTTATTTTAGTGTTGGACATTTAAAAACTTTCCCTCAAGTCTTTTTCTCACAACATTAAATTTTAGAGTATGCATAGTTTTTTTAATACAACACCAGCAATGTATTGTTTTAGCTATGTTGTGTCTGAGAATTTAGTTTGCTTAAAAATAATTCCATATTCTATCTCAGGTTTAAAATTTCTTGAAAAATTGATCTCACATTTGTAAAATTCTATATAAAATGAATACATTTTTGTATTAATGCATGTTCACTTTTTAATTCAGAATATTTTGATCTCAGGTATTTAATATTATATTTGCAAAAAAGCAGTTTTAGTATATTTTTTTAACTAATATATTTCTGTTAAATTTAAACTTAAGCAAATTTTTTAATTGCATTTTACTATCGAAAATGTGAAAAGCCAATGAACATTTACAATGAAAAATACTGAATTCTTTCTTTGTAAAGAAGTATTGTAAATTTGACTGAATACAGGATTTAAATTAAAAAATTATATGAAATACGTTTTGGTGGTAAAATGAGATGTAAAAGGATTACAATATATATATTTTATTTAGGATAAATTTTTCTGTATATCTAAAATGCACAAATTTTAAAGAAATTTTGTGTTTTTTAGTGGAATGTTTCATAAAAAGTTTGAATTGTTTTTTTAATACATTTTTTAAAAAATATCAGTTTTTGCATTACCTTTCTGTAAATCTTACAAATTTGTTTGGAATTTGCTTAATTGCTTTAAATTATTCAATTTCATAATTTTTTAAATTTAATGATACTATTATTAAAATTTTTAATAATAGTATCATTAATATCCAGCATTTTTCATTGAATGTTATGTTAATTTAGCATTCATATAAAATCATTCATCTGTGTGTAATATGCTTTTACAAGATACATCTTACTTGATTTCTTTTTCTATATTTGTAATTATTTTGTGCTAAGTAGTTAAAAGGGTTTTTTAGTTATTTATTTTAGCAGTGTGCTTAATTGGAAGCATTAGTATTCATTTGTTGAAAGCATGGTTTTTCCCTATTTCTTTCATTTAATGTTATTTTTAAAAATTCATATGAAGATAAAATGTATTTCTTTTTTATGTGTATTTTTTTATGTAATTTTGATGCTATATAGCTTATCTGAAACTATATATGTTTGACATCTATTTTTATCAAATTAGAATTCTTTAAACTTGGTTCTGTTTTGTTTCCATGAAAATGTTTGAATATACACAGTTGTATTGTTCAGACTCATTTTTCTTTTCTTTTCTTTCTTTTTTTTAAAAAAAAACAACTTTAAATTATTATGAATGTTAGGATTATTTAAGATTTTTTTTTTTTTTTTTGTCGAAGTAGATGTATTCTATCATAGGAATGGATATTTAAATAAATGTTTTGATAAGCATTTACTTATTTATGCTTAAAATGTACTTAATTTTGCTGAAAACAGTATATTCTGAAAAATTTGTGATGTATTTTTGAATAGTCTGAAATATATGAGAAATTATATATGTATTTTTTATTTCTATAACAATGTTTTTTGGTTATAGCAAAAGGAATTTTACATATATTTGTAAAATCTATTTTACTTCTTGGTATTTAAAGTCTATTTCAAATAAGTAATAGTTTCTTTAAAAAAAATTGCATATATTTTCATAATTTTGGTATATTGTAATAAATGTAATTAAATTTGATTTTAATTAAAATGTAACTTTTATTTGTATATAAGCAAAATGTTTGTTCTTTGAATGTAGTAAACAAGGTAAAGTTTTCTTGACTGACAGGAATTTTCAGTACTTTTATAGCTTTTAATCTTTATAATCTATAATTTCTTAGTTTATCTTTTTTGCATATTTACTGTCGTGTTGTATAAAAAAAAAATTTATAACTTACTGTTCTCATCTTGACAGAGGTTTTCTATATTTATATGTACAACTTTAGAAAAAATAGAAAGCCATTTTTTAGTTAGATTTCTAATACTTTAGATGACTAAAGGGATTTCTAACTGCCATCTACTTTGCTGTTTAGTATGTTAACAATGTACATTAAAATTATAGAATTATTTCAAAGTAAAATGACTAATATATGTTAATATTGTTTGTGCACAATATTTAGTTACTAGATTTTACCACTATTATTTTTATAATAATGTTATTTATACAAATATTTTGATGCAAAAGGTTTTTTTGTTGTATTTGTTTAATTTATATTTTTCAAGGAAAGCGAGAAATATATTTTTCTGCTTACTTATTTTGATTAATCAAGATCTTGTTTTGAATTTTTAGGTTAGAAAGTTTGTATGATGGGTTTAATGGTTTTGATTTTCATAAATTGTAAAAAGTATTTATTGAGTTTAATTGGAAAAAAAAAACCCTTTTTATTTCATTGTTGAGTATGTGTAATTGTATATTAAAAGCATATAAAATAATCCTAGTGCAATTAATCTAATTTATTTATTTTGAAATATTTGATTTTTTTAAAAATATCTTGTACATAAAATGAATACATTTTTGAAATTGATGTTCTGATGCCTATTTACTATTGAATAAAAAGCTGTCAGCCTCACTTTTATATTTCATTATATTCGTTACATATTGGATGTTGAATTAATTATATTAATGAAATGTGCATTTCACCTAAGGTTGTGGGTTCGACACAAGTTAGTGGATTTCCATGATACAGATAATCGACGTATGTCGTATGATTATACGTCATGTAAAAGATCCCTAGAGTATCTGTTTGGCTTGGATGCTCTTGGCAAAATTAAATCCTAGTAGAGGTTTGCATTGTCAGAGCTGAGGTGCCTTCCTCTGGGGAGGAAACTGGGTATCAAAATTATTTGCGGTAATTGGTATTGCCTATATGGTGCTGTGCTAAAAAGTGATACCAGCTCCTGGAAAATGTACTAGGTCTGCTAGGGTTAAAATATCAATGCTCAGTCCCATTGGGAAAAAAAGTGTACATTCAGTTTTTCTTTTTTGCAGAATCTAATCAATTACGTTAAAGTTTTTATATTTGATTGGATTTTTTTAGAAATTATACAATACTAACATGTTTTACCATCAATCATTTCTAACATATCAAAAGATGTCACCTAATGCTGTTATCATTATTATTGTATATGAACATGCAGGGGAGCAGTTTTCTACTTTTGGCTGCTCACTACATTTCTGATGTCTTTTGATTTGATAAAATTTGTCAGCTGTATAGTACATAAGTACTGCACTGAAATAACTAATAATCAATCAATTAACATTTCTTATTAATTTTTTTGCGATTTTTTTTTCTTTCGTTTTTGAGTGAGAGTAAATAATTTATTAGTTGACTTTTCAAAAAAAGTCATAAGCAACTAACAATTATAATATTGAAATGAAAACTGAAACTGTATTGAAATTTCATTATTTGGTATTAATATATGCAAAAATAATTGGTAGAAAATGTAAGATTTTCATACAAGCAATATATCTTCTCGAGGTATTTTGAAATTGAAGGGAGAAAAGATCAATGGTTATCCAAATTGAGTATCTTTTGATTAAAATGTATTATTTTGAAAAAAAATTGGCAAATATGAATTATTAAAACATGACACTGCAGTCTTAAGTAATTAGATCTCTCAGTGAATTCTGTATTTCATTTTATAATACTTTTTATTTAATTTGTACTTTGCCATTTGCATAGATTTTTCCTTTGCTTTAAAGTAGAGAGAGACAATAAATATGCACCCATGATATTTTTATATTCTATAGTGGCCTTGATAGGGGAATGATACATTAATAAAACAAGATTCTTTGAATAAAATAATTATTTGTGGTAAATAATGGAAAAACTGACTACCCTTCCCAGAAAAAAAAAGCACATTCTTCAACTTTTCAAAAATTAAAGCGCAAAATCACTACAGCTTAAAATATGTGGCTGTGTGATTCCTGAAGTAGCAAATCTCTCAATCTTTTGAGTTATTTTTGACTGCAATATGATTTGAAAAGATATCTGTATTATATGGTTCTATAAAAGGGATTCAAGTATTAAATGATTAAAGGAAGAATCTACTTCTAAAATAGGGTGATCAAGTAATATTCACGAAATTCTCTATAACTAATAAAAAAGAAATTTTTATTTCTTAGAAAGAACTATCAGTATTGAGCAGGAACTTTGCATCTCTAAAACAGATATTCTTCATTGAATTCCACCCCTCTTTGAAAAAGTTATAAAATAGATATTTATAGGATGGGAACTGCCCTTTCAAAATAAGGATCTTCCAAATACCACAATGAAAAATGTGCTTACTTTTGATTGCATTCAAATAATATTTGTATTGCAACAGATGGGTCTGAAAGTACTAATCAATCTACAAGAAAGGTATTTATCAGAATTTTTTACTGGGAGGTTTTAGTTCAATTTTTTACAGTCGAGGCATATAGACTTGTGAACTGCTTTAAAAACCTGGGTTACTGAAGCAGAAAAATATGTAATTCTTACTGACTGCTTAAAATTCTCCAAAATATATACAGGAAATCAAATGCAGTTTTTTTTTTTAAATTTAAATTTCACCTTACAACAAATTATCCACGTTGTTCAATTAAAAACATCCATTAGGGTCCCTGAATCGAGATTAATGAAGAATTAGATAAATCAGTTGTAAAGTTCCACCAGATCCTTGGAATATTATGATTTGAATATATATTTTTTTTAAATTTCAAATGGGGCTGCGGATTGGTATTTTTCCATTGCAGATCTAGTATATTCCCCGGGAGCTGGTATCACTTTTTATTGCGGCACCATATATAGCTAGATACCAGTTGCTGCTATATAATTTTGGCGCCCAGTTTCCTCTTCAGAGGGAGGCACCTGAGCTCTGACGATGCGAAATTGTACAGGAATTTAATTTTGCCTAGAGCACTGTCATATTATTCTCTTGTAATCTGGCATCAATTAATTTTGTTTTCTGTATTGGCAACGCCTGGATGAGACAGTCTGTAAACAGCAATCATGTAACCTCACTTCTAAGTTATTAAAAGCTTAATTCTGTTCATTCAACTCTCATTGTCTTATTTATAGTACAATTTTAATAACTTAGAAATTGTCTTGAATCGTTTCGTTTTCAAATTTAATAATGGAACAACTGCTGAAACCTGAAAGATTCGATATCGATCCCTCGTGTTCTAATGCGGAAACAAAATGGCGCCATTGGAAAAAAAACTTTTGAAAACTTTTTAGGGGGCATAAAAATCCTTACAGAAGAAAATAAACTTCCTTTGCTGAGTAATTATGTAACCTCAAATGTTTACCAGTTCATTAATGATTGCACAACTTATGCTCAAGCTATTGCGATACTTGATTCACTTTTTATAAAGAAACGCAACGTTATATTCGCTAGACATTGCTTGTCGACGCGAAATCAACAAACGGAAGAAACTGTCAGTGAATATTTACAAGTTTTAAACCAATTGAGCAAAGACTGTGACTTTACTGATGTAAGGGCTGAGGAATACCGAAAGGAGTATATTAGAGATGCTTTCATACGAGGATTAAAATGTCCTCGCATTCGCCAACGACTTCTCGAAAATATATCGATGACTCTCGATCAAGCTTTTGAGCAAGCTAGAACCTTGGAATCAGCCGAAGTGCATGCAGCTTCTTATATGGGAAGTTCTTTCCCAGTACAATCTGCAGCAATAAAAACTGGCGATTTTTCAGAAGAAACCTTAGAAACACCAGCGGCTTCCACCTGCTCAAGATCTCAAAAATGCTTCTTTTGTGGAAATGACTTGCACTCACGAACCAATTGTCCAGCTAGAGATGTTATCTGCAGAAAATGTGGGAAAAGGGACATTACCAGCGAGTGTGCAAATCTAGACCTAATAGAAATTCTTCAAATATGGTGGCTTCTTCAAACTTATTGGCAGCTATTTCGGGATCTATTCACTGTCTCCAGAAATCAATTGTGAAGGCATTGGTTAATAATATTCAGCTCAGTGCATTAATTGATACAGGGAGCTCTCTTAGTTTTTTGAACGAAAAACATGTGGCGAAATGTAAATCAAAAATTGAACCATATTTTGGAAAAATATCCATGGCAAACTCCTCCATGGGGACTGAAACAGTGGGTGTTTGTAGAGTTAATTTAAAAATTGAAAGCTTCACTTATCAAAATGTGGAACTTTTAGTTATGAAAAATCTTTGTAGTGATGTTTTGATTGGCCATGATATTCTAAACAGACATACATCAGTAGAAATTGGATTTGATGGTAATAGACCTCCACTAACAATTTGTTCTTTGGCTGTAGCACAAGTACCTCCTGTTTCATTATTTTCTAACTTGAATCCAGACTGTAGACCTTTGGTTACAAAGTCGAGACATCATACGAATGAAGACAATAATTTTATGGCATTGGAAGTTCAGAAACTTCTTCAGGAAGGAGTCATTGAGCCAAGTAACTCACCATGGAGGGCTCAAGCCTTTGTCATTAGAGGAGAAAATCATAAGCCCAGAATGGTAGTTGACTACTCTCAAACAACTATTAAATACACGTTACTGGATGCCTACCCTTTGCCTAAAATAGAAGAGGTAATTTTGAAAATTTCAAAAAATAAGGTTTTTAGCAAAATTGATCTCCAAAGTGCCTACCATCAAATTCCTATCCAGGATAGCGAGAGACATTATACAGCTTTTGAAGCTTGTGGAAAGCTCTATCAGTTTTTACGTGTTCCTTTTGGGGTTACTAATGGAGTAGCTTGTTCCCAAAGAGTCATTGACAAAATTATTGAGGATGAAGGACTCACCCTTACATATCCATTTATTGATGATGTTACTGTGTGTGGAAAAGATCAAAAAGAACATGATGACAACTTAGTGAAGTTCCTGACTGTGGTAAAGAAGTATAATTTGACTCTAAATGAAGATAAGTGTACCTACTCAAGTAATTCTGTCCATTTGCTAGGCTACATTGTTCGGGATGGTATAATTAAACCAGATCCTCAACGACTAAAACCTTTGAGGGATATGCCTGTTCCGAAAGACTCATCTGCATTGCAACGTGCTTTAGGAATGTTTGCCCATTATTGTCGGTGGATCCGAGGGTTTTCTCAGAAAATACGTCCTCTTCTAGGAAAGAAACAGTTTCCTCTTTCTAGGGATGCTGTATTGACTTTTAATTCCCTGAAAGATGATGTGGCAAATGCTGCCTTGGCAACAATTGAAGATGACATACCATTTCGAGTGGAAACTGATTCATCCGATTTCGCAATTGGAGCTACCTTGAGTCAAGCTGGACGTCCTGTTGCCTTTTTCTCAAGAACCTTAAATACATCTGAATTGAGACATTCATCTCCAGAAAAAGAAGCATATGCCATTGTGGAATCACTTCGTCATTGGAGACACTTCTTGATGGGAAAGCATTTTGAAGTGTTCACTGATCAACAAGCAGTCGCATTTGTATTCAATCAGCGACATGGTAGTAAAATTAAAAATGAAAAGTTAATCCGTTGGAGACTTGAACTTGCTAGTTTTAAATTTGACATTATTTATCGTCCTGGAAAGCAAAACGTGATTGCTGATACATTATCCCGTATAACTGGAGCTCTAACTCCCAGAGTTGACTTAAACAATCTTCACAACTCTCTTTGTCATCCTGGAGTGACACGAATGCATCATTGGGTTCGTTGCAAAAATCTCCCTTTTTCTTTAGAGGATATAAGGAAAGTCACCAACTCCTGTCTAATATGCAACGAACTAAAGCCAAGATTTGTTAAACATGTTGGAACTCTTGTGAAAGCTACTTCCCCATTTGAAAGGTTGAATCTTGACTTTAAAGGACCTTTACCTAGTGTTTCAAGAAATCACTATATTTTAACAATAGTTGATGAATTCTCTAGGTTTCAGTTTGCAATCCCTTGTAGTGACATTTCTGCGAAAACTGTAATATTGCATTTGAAGAACCTTTTTTCTATTTTTGGAATGCCATCATTTATTCATTCTGACAGAGGATCATCTTTCATGTCTAACGAATTAAAATCATTTTTAACATCTCAAGGTATTGCTACAAGTCGTACTACTCCCTATAATCCAGCAGGAAATGGACAGGTTGAACGTTATAATGGAATAATCTGGAAAACTATGCAACTTGCTTTAAGATCCAATAATATGAAAACTGAACAATGGGAATGTGTTATCCAAACAGCTCTGCATTCAATTTGCTCTTTATTGTGCACAGCAACAAATGCCACTCCTCATGAACGAATGTTTTCTCACCCTCGAAGATCCCATAACGGCTGTTCCATACCTACTTGGCTTACAAAGCCTGGTCCAGTTCTAATGAAAAATCAGGTGCGTGCTAACAAATATGAGCCAATTGTCCAAGAAGTAGAATTAATTGAAGCTAACCCTGACTATGCACATGTAAAACTTGGCGATGGAAGGGAAACAACTGTTTCTATAAGACACTTAGCTCCAAGAGGAGAAACTACCAGCTCTGAAGGCAACAAGGGTACAGAAGAAAGTGTTCAAGTTCTTCCAGATCTACAGCCAATAAACTCAGATTCAGATACCACTTTAGAAGATTCGACTGAACCGAACAAGAACACATTAGCATTGCGTATAGCTCGCCATAGGCAACCTCCTGCATACTTGAAGGACTACGTCAGAGACTGAAATATCCAGATTAAAATTAAAGGGGGGTAAAATGTCATATTATTCTCTTGTAATCTGGCATCACTTAATTTTGTTTTCTGTATTGGCAACGCCTGGATGAGACAGTCTGTAAACAGCAATCATGTAACCTCACTTCTAAGTTATTAAAAGCTTAATTCTGTTCATTCAACTCTCATTGTCTTATTTATGCACCCATGCCAAACAGGCCTTCTAGGGATCTGTAACATGCCACCTAATCATACGAAATGCACGCTGTCTATTTCCTACATCATGAAAATCCATCGACTTGGACCGGAGTGGAACCCGTAATCTTAGGCATACGAGGCTAGCCAACGAACGCCTAACCAACCACGCCACCCAGTCGGCTTATCTTTTAATATTCCAGCTGGAAAAAAAGACACCCGAGTATTTCAAAGTACAACATAAAAGGAAAAGAGAGAGTGAGTGAGTTTTTGCGTCGCATTGTTCAGCTACACGAGGGCTTTTGGCGCCGGACTTTGTAATTTTGAGCCCTGGTCAAGTGACGAGGACGACACCTGAGCTGGAATCCCTCTCCTAACTACCACACCAACGGGAGAACGTTTAAGCTCTCGACAGATTTAACATGCATCGCTCCTCTACACGGTGGGTCTTCAGTGATACTGGGCTCCAACTCATGACAAGCCAGCCATGAATTCGTTACCTTGACCACTAGGCTACCGCGGCCAAAAAGGAAAAGTGAAGAACGAACATAGTGTAAAAGATGTGAACATTTTAATTATCAACCACACCTTGAAAATTGGAACGATCCAGCGCAAACAATAGATATACAGAAGTTTTGATAAAAAGACGTGATCAAAAAAGTTACCATTAGATAGTTCATACTTCTTATTAAAACAAATGTTGGCTTGGTGTGCTAGTTTGGAAAAGTGGTGCCAGCTCAGGTGCCGTGCTCGTCACTTGACCATAGTTGAAAACTACGAGGTCCGTCGCCAAAAGCCCTCGTGTAGCTGAACAGGGTGACGTTTATTTTCACTCACTGACGCTTATCAACGTCTCAATCTAAAGCAACGCAAAGACCTTGTGATTTTTAACTGCGGTCAAGTGACGAGGACGACACCGAGCTGGCACTCGGTTCTCCAATCTTTCACATCACGATAACGCGAGGACTTTCAGCTACGACAAATTGAACATGCATCAGCCCTTCTTTGCGGCTTGTTTTGAGTGGCATCAGGACTCTCATCATTACTGATTCACAGATTCTGAAATTTGTCAATTTCTTTAAAATTCGTTGGGAGCATAAGGCATCATCAGGTCTCTTAAGCTATTAGAGTAAAAACTCTATTGAATTGAACTGAAGAGATGGGGCAAATGATTAGAGATTGGATCCATTTTCCTCTGAATAATAACAATAACATTAATTCTTTGCACATCGAAATTCTCTGATTACTATTTTTATCTGTTTTACTCTACTGGATCAATCAATTTATTTAGTATTATCCTACGATGACACAGCTCTTGTTTACCCCTGCACATTTGTCATAAAGTGAAATTTTGAAGCTTCCGCAAAACAGTAAGTAATTTCTTTTTATATAAAGTTTGTTATGTTGTAGGTAAAAATTATATATCGAGTGCCCATTAGTAATTTTAGCATTTTTTTTTAAAGGCCACTGATCAAAATAAAATGAGTTTCAGACCAAATTTCAGGACGATTTGATTCTACAACACATTTTTCTGCGAAACCTTTTTTTTTAAACGTAACCTTTACGATACTAGTTTTTTTTATATAACTAATATAAGATCGGTATGGTTGTGATTTTTCTGCTAAATAGGTTTCAAAATTTCGCCAAGTTGGGGAAGGGATTACATTAAATACGAGAAAAGTAGACTGGCCACCAAATATCTATTTGACGCGATTTCAAAATCACGCCAAAAACAAATAGTTTACCGAAATCAAATTAATATTTTTTGTTATTTTTTGAAATACTGCTAAGTGTGACCTGTTTTAAAATTCGCCAAAAAAGCATTGAGAAAATCGCCAACTCTTACATTTTCTTACTCAATTTTAACCAGATTAGTGGTTTACTCCAAATTAGTGTTGTTTCTGCAAATATCGCCAAATATGGCTTGCTTTTACCTTTTTATTTTGTAAGATTTCAATATTGAACCCAAATGTTTCTGTTAATAGATATTTTCGTACTTGATTTATCTTCACTTTAACAATTTTGTAATGCATATTATCAGTAATATTCTGTCACTCGAAATATCTTAAAATCCTATCTTAATTCCACCTTTGACAACGGGTGTGGGGGGGGATGTTATTAAATTGCGCCAAAAACTCGTTCTATATTGGACTTTACAATATGATGACAATAGTTCGCCAAGTTGGCGAAAAATAAAGGTGTTTACTTTTTTGTTTTTAAATTACACCCGCCAACGTCCTCTCGGACATAAGGCGTCTTGCAATCCAGTACAAAGCAGAAGTTGCAATAGCAGGAGGGAGAACTCCGTAGCTATCTTGCGAAAAAGCAAGAAGTAGAGAGGGGCAATTAGATGCTCCCCAGTCATTGACACGGAATTGCAGAGCGGAGAATGAGCCAGACCAATCTTAAACAGATGGAGCTGCAGATAATCATGTCCCTGTATGATTCTAAAACATGCCACACCCTTAACCCTAGGGAGGACAGAAAGTTGAGCACGTCTCTGGCCATCGAGTAGACAAGACCAAGATTTACCAACAGCCAGCTCTTTAAGAGTGGATATTCTTTTCTGACGATATTTACCCCTGATAAGTCGCTTGGCATTTCTAAGTGGAATCGGTAAGACAAGTTGAATGCAGAGTCGAAGCCTCTTTGGTCGGCTTGTTCATTTCCATGAATGCCGCAATGAGAAGGGATCCATTAAAGGACGATCTCTCTTCCAGTGCTAAGAAATGAGTCTATAAGTTGTTTACATTTGAATTCAAGTTCTGATGGGTATAGATTATAGCTAGAAACGGTCTTAATTGCGGCCTGAGAATCTATGAAGATGGAAATATTCTGGCCAGGAGTAACACTAAGAACTCTAAAAGCCATATACCTAAAATAGGATTCAACCCGAAATATTACATTATATATGTCGTTCATTTTTAAATTTGAGGTTCAATGGGATGTGGGGCATCGTAGACTATTATTCCCACATTTTTTAGAGCAAAGGAAGAGAACATGGATAAAATATCATTGCTAGATATACTTATGTATTATACCGAAGACGGCATTTGGTGACGTCTTTCAAATTGGCGAAATGGATCGACAGTATAATTCAATCGTACTCTTTTTATAATGATAATGAATGTCATTTTTAATACATTTAAATTTACATTAGTATTTTCGGAAAACAGATAATGAATTATTATAAGAGTTAATATAAATACGTCATCTTTTTTCCCC
>BMAO01008031.1:0-24770 GCA_019973975.1 Trichonephila clavata | reverse complement strand
TGGAAAACCAAATTATGAACGAGTAAAATAGGGTATATTTAACCCTGTATTCCTTCGGAAATTACACGGATGTCCATGGGACTGCGCAAGTTGGCGCAAAATTATGCATAATACCGGAATTTGTAACAAAATTTTTCTCACATTTGTAACAAATAAATGAGACAGTGTAGTTTAAAATATTTACTAAAAGCAATTTTTAAATGGTTTTTATTAAAATTTGAACGTTTATTAAGTTACATTTTTTTAATGTCAAACCCAAACTTTGAGAAATATCGCCAAGTTGGCAAAACACTTCTCTATTCCTACAATCCCAGAAATTTTATTGCAAATTTTCTCCTACTTTTTAAAGAGAAAAATGATATAAAGTTTTAGAAAAGTAAGTAATAATGAACGCTGTGTGGTATATTAAATGAAAGCTTAATTAAAAATTGTTATTTTTCAAATATTTAATGCTTTGAAATTTAGAAGGAAAAAAAAATTTCATTAGAAGGTTATGTTTTGAACGAGATTTGTCACTTCTACTGAACTTAGATATTTATTTCATAAGAAGATATTACTATGAAGATGTACTAGATATCACTGAGGAGGAAGCGATGCAATGCGAATCGCCGAAGAAAGTTAAGTAACTTTACGCAATACTTATATCATCTGGCATTCTTTCTAATCCTCAAACGCTTTGGGATACGTATAAAGAGAAAAAGAAGAAAGATATTTTGTGACGACTGCAGCAAGGACATTCAGATATGACTTTCAATGAACACATCTACATCGAAACGCTAATAATAATAACTGAAAATAAGGTTTTCAGTTATTAATAGCGTTTCGTATATACTCTCATTTTCTGAAAGTGAGTATATTGGAGCTATTCGTTGTTGTTTTTTTAATTTCTCAATTAGCAGTTTTACAGTCGATGAATTCAATATAACATTGATTCCATTTAAGAGTAGTGGAGTGCCGGGAGGGATTCAAGTCAAATGTATCCAGGTTAAATTACTTATATTGGCTTGATTTGAAATTCAACAAAAGAGAAAATATACGTTCTAAAGTCATTTCCTTCACATGATCTTTTTTTCATTCCATCCATACACCAGATGTTGCTATATTCACACTAGAAATATTATAAACAAAGCATCGATTAATAAATTATAATTATTAATGTGAAGAATAGAAAGAAAGATTACTTTTTTTATGCAAATAATGTCTTTTATTTTCGAGTCGGCATTTCATCTGCATACTATTCAGAAAAATTACTTTCGAAACAAGTATACCACATCACACAAATATTATAAATTTCGATGTTTCAGTTACTTCATTTACAACTATCAATACATGTTATATACGTGGCTTGGATCTAAGAAGGGGAATTGGATTATATAGGGTTCAACTTGAACCCGCCCACAAGAGTTCTTGTAGACGGACTTTATATTTTGGCATAACGGTTATGCAACTAAGACGCCTGAATTGGTACTTGTCTTATGAAATTACGAAACAAGGTTTCTCAATTCAATGCCGTCGCGTTAACTTTAAACGTGTGTCGGATTAAGTTGCTGAAGTGTGTACAAGGCATGCGATTGCACGATGGCACCATGACATTCTTCTACAACTTGTCAATGCCTCCCATGATTGCACGAGCGCCACTTGTCGTCTAATGTAGGAGTAAAAAAGGAGGAAATTTCAAAAATGTTGGAATTGTTTTTTCCCGTAAGTAAGAAAGTACTCTTTTTGAAGCTAATACACCACCAGGATAGAAGACTTGTTAATGTCGCAGGTCCGTTCAATCGTGTTTTTTATGTTACTTATTCATCTGGTGTTCTCAGATAGACCTGAGTTTAACTTGCGTGATTTCCAGATCAGTTTTGTATTATAAATACCTAACAGCTCTTGCATTTAAAATTTATGTCTATACGAATTATGAAGTTTCAGTATAAGATAATAACTGCGTGTTTAAATTGCTATGATAATTAAGATTTTGTATAGTAAGTTAACTTAAAAATATTTTGTAAATATTTTAGATCAATCACACACAGACACATATATAACTTTAAATTATAATTCATTAAAACTTATTTTTTACGTACGTGAATTTAGAACTATGTACTCAGGAGTTACTGATTCATTCGTTTTGAAATTTAACTTTCAACGTTTTACGACTTCAATGCGAATAATGAATTTAGCACCATGTCTAGGATTTTATCAAAATTATGTCTAATTTCATTTTGAACTTTGTTTAAAACATTGATATCCACCTATTAAAAAATACAATTTTTTTTTCCTAGGAATAAATTTATAAATATTTTCTTACATGTCCTCACAGGCTGGTAGAGAAAATCATTCTTCAAAAAATAAGGATTAGAAGTTCATAATTATTGTTTCAATTGTAATGTTTCCAAACAAATCACCTATGAAGAATGGTACAAAAAATATGTTATAAATATTCATCATAATTTCTTTTCTACTTACTACTACTATATTCTTCCTTATCTAAGGTGTTCCTCTTTTATACATAACTCCACCAAGAGCGCTTGGAACGTGGTATCAGAAGAAATAGAAAACCCACACCACCACCGCCGCTTCACTCCACACCACTACAATAGTCTATGAACACAAAGTATTTAAGTCTTAAGATTGATAAAATAATCCCCGAATACTATATATTCTTCATGCGTGTGATAAATTCCGGTATGCTCTAAGTTTATTTTACCCACTAGTTTGAAGGAATTCCTCAGCGTCAACAGAAAACAAAGTACTTTTCTGCACTGCTATTTTGAGACCCATTATGACTAATATTTGTCCTCTGTGGGGATTTGCAATTAATAGTTGTATTATAAACTGCTTGAAATTTCTCAAAATAAAATTTTAAGAATGATTCTAGATGCAAACATGTGCACTAGAAATGCCAGTATTCAGAGATTATATTAAGAAAAATTCAAAAATTATATATTAAGAAACTTGCTTTTAAAATTTTTGATTCCTTGCTACTCACAAATAAAATCAATATCATTAACTTGAAAAGTATGTACCAATATAATTTTTAATAAGAGGAGATTTCTCCTTGAATCATACAACTCCCGTAATAATAAGTTTCTTCATTTACCTGTGGGAAATTATCTTCTAAATTAGTAATTTTTTTTCCCTTTAAGCTTTTTTATAATAATTTGTTCCTGCAATCTTACATTTTACCCTGCACCCCCACACAGGCAAGATTTTTAACCTTAGTTTTTCACATCTTCAAGTCAGACAATCTTGAACCATCTCACTTCACCCTCTTGAACAAGACCAAAGCAGGCACTCAGAATCTTCAGAGCTCACTTTGCTCCCATTCGACTCTAACTGCAAGCACTGTTATAAATCCTTGTTTCTTAATTCCATGGAACAAATATACGCTTATATTCAACATATTTTTATATCAATCCAATAATTCACACCATTTTGGTGTATTTCGTAGACAACACAAAACACATGGACACAGTGTGAGTAAGTGAATATTAACATCGCATTGTTTAGACACATGAGGGCTTTTCACAACGTACCTCGTAATTTTGAACCATGGTCAAGTGACGAGGATGAAACCTGAGCTAGTACACCTTATCTAAACTACCACACCACACCAACAGAATAATGTTTGAGCTCTCGGCTGCATTCCGCCCTTACACAGCGGGTCTAAAATGGTACTGGGCTAAGAAATCGTTACATACCAGCCACGATCCGATATGTTGACCCCTGACATGCACGTAGGACAAGGAACATAACATACTCTGACTCTACGAGCCAAACAAAGTATACATCTCTCGGATGACTTACACAGTGCCATCTATTTATTTAACATTTAATTTACAACACACACCACCATTCCCCTTTTCCACGTTCCTTCCTCCACTCTTTTTATACTCGAAACGGTGAATTCATCATTTAGTGGCTGCGATGTAAAGTGAAACAAGTGAGGTTTGAAATATTCTCGTTAACTTCATGATGGAGATTAAGGAGATTATTATCATATAAAAGAATTCGTCTATTCGCAAAATTATTCACATTTGTGATTTTCCGTGTCAATACCTTAAGTGTTGCTTCTCAATTGGAAGTTTATAAATCCATAACTTGCTTATCAGTTGTTGTTTTTATCTGTCAAACTTTAAATAGAGCATATTTATTTATGTATTTATAGAGTAATTAAAATTCAGAGAAAAATCTGCTTTATCTACACATATATTACACCAAAAATAACTAATGAAGAATTGATTTTTATAAACCATTCTGTTTCTTTTCTAAAATCATATACTATTTACACTCGACACTTAGAAATGCTTAGTGATTGATTGCTTATTAATCTGGCAATTTGAAAAAATTCACATCAATTATTGGCGATACAGATATAGTATTTTAAATAGAGATTTAAGCAACAAGTTAATTAAAACATTACCTTTTGAGTCACTGCACGTTACCCTGCTATAATTCCGACCCTAGATTAAGGTTCAGCATAGTAAGAAACGCATAGCACATGGTGCCATTTTCAGTTACACTTTGCACACCATTACAAAATTGTCAATTTTTGGGTAGATGGAAGTTGATGAATTTAAATATTTGAAAACATCTTCAGAGTTATGGACAAATATGTATAATTACGATAAAATCTCAATGACAGCTCTAAAGACAAATTTATAGACATTATGTAAATTATTGAATGCCATTGCTGGAGAGAATTAACTGTTTGAAGAAAGAAAATAGCATGTATACACTGATTTCTAAATTTTGGTACTACATATCTAAGTAAAACTTTTTCTTTAACAATAAAGAAGAGAAAAATTTATATTTTCTGTTATCTATTTCATATTTGAATAAATACGTTTATAATACATAATATGTGCACAATTTTACTTTTAAAATTTTTGTTAAAGAGAAGAACATATTTTATAATGATTATTTTTATATTTAGGAATATCTTTAAGCGATGTTTCAGTGAGAGAATAATCGTATCTCACTGTTTAGTTACTCGAAGACTTTTGGCAACGAAAGGAATCATGAGTAATTTGAACCATGTTCAAGTGACCAGGACGAAACCTGAGCTATTAACTACCACAGAACACCGAAACCTGAGCTAATAACTACCACAGAACACCAACTGGAGGACGTTTGAGCTGTCGACAGATTTAACGGTCATCGCTCTCCTATACGGGTCGTCTTCAGCGGTACTGGGCTTCAACATGTGACACGCATTCCACGAATCCATAACTTTGACCACTAGTCTAACACGATCACCCTTTAAACGATGCAAATTTAAAATATAAAAAAACTATCGATCTATTTTATTGACATTTATTCTTTAACTCTGCTTGCAATATTGCGGGAATTGAATTTTACAAAATTACCTCAGGTGTGGCACGCTGAATCATATTGGTAGATTGGTTTGGCACGCCACAGCTAAACGTTGTCTACCCTTGCTTTAGTGATTTATGCAGATATCAGTGGATTCAATACTCTAAAAATGATCATAATTTCAATTTTAATTAAGACATTTTATCTCAATTCTGATCTTTTGATTCAAAATGCAGATTGTGTATAGTTAAAAATTAGAAATTGGCTAAAATAGCTCAAATTTTCAAAATGTGAAAACAAACAGTAAAAAAACACTATGATCTGTATAATATTTTCGAAACTAGAAGTATATGTAAACTAAATGTAAAAAATGTGTGGTTCCCTCAATTTAAATTTTTTTTTTTAAATTATAAAGAAAGAATTTTAAAACTCCAGTAGTGTTTTTCAAGTTAACCCATTTTAATTACTGATATCAATGAAAAAATTAATTTACATAATAGAATGACTTCCAAAAATTTTTTTAAAAATTTTAAAAATATTAAAATGACTAAAACACTTAAAATATTTCTATATATGGTGAACGTTATAATTTTAAATTGTAAAGTTCTTCAAAATTGTAGACAATCAGAGAGTTTGTAAATTAAATCTCATTGACACAAGAATAACCACTTATAATTGTGAATTTGTGTAATTAAATTCATCGAGTATTTTAAGTGGAATAGTTATTATAACGTCATCCATATGTACTAAATGCTCTGAAGGTTTCTGTAAGGAACCCAGGTTTTTGACAATTTGTTTTTTTTTTATTAATCAACTATTGTGTTTTTTTTTCAGTTTAAGGGTTGTTAACATTTTTCTTGCACCGTCGAGTGGGTAACGATCTTAGCAACCGGTTTGTTCAGTTGACTAATGCCCTATTAGCATTTATGCAGACTATCAGTTATACTTAATACAGATTCCGCTAAAAGGTCGACAAGGGGTAGGTCGGATTCAAGTCAAATTTGTAAAGGTTTGAGGGGTTCTCATTAATTAGGTCAGTGCTTCTCCAATTTTCACTTTTGACTACCTAATTTTCATTCATAATTTTTATCGCGCCTTCCTTATTCAATAATAATGTATTGAATGCTGTAATAATCCATGAAAGCAGCTATAGCTAAAATACGGTTTTAATTCTAGACCGTAAAAAAAAAATATATATATATATAAAGATAAGTATTGAATTTTGTTTATTTTACTTTTAAATAAAATATATTTTAGGCAAATTACTTTTAAGTAATAGGATAATTATTATGTTACTTTTTTCCCCTTTCGCTAATTAATAAATTGGAGCAGACTGCAAAATGATATTTAATTAACGATATACTTCCTTCATCATCCATTTCCACTGTATCCTATTCAAATGTCATTAGAAAAATAGTCTATGGTTTATGTCGTTCTCTATCATATCCAGCACATCTAGCATTCTCTTCAACGTCTGTGGGAGTTTGGGCAGCTTTTTGGACGTCTGGGCAAAACATGTAAAAATGCTGTACCTCAAAGATTTCCATGTAGTCTTGATCGAGACCTTACTTCTATAGCTACCGAACTCACTTTAAATGTACATTTTACAATTTGCGCTTTTGTTGTAATTCACAGTATTAAGTATTTACGGCAATAGATTAACAAAAAAAAACATGGATAGATTTTAAAGTTGTAAGATAATATTCGACGATAATAAAACATCAACAAGTGCACAGACACGAAATAGTTCCGAAAAAAAATCAAGTAGGTATTCTCAAGAATATTTAATTTTTCGATTTACCATTACTAAAGTAAATGGAGAAGAAAAGCCCCTGTGTGTTATCTGTTCAAAAATATATTGGTAGAAGACAGTACGAAACCCAATAAACTTAAAAGACTTTTGGAAACATTTCATGGTGAGTACATTCACAAGCCTCGAGAGTTTAATTAATATCATATGAAAACCAAAAGCATTTTTTAAAAAAATCATTTTCTGTGAATGAAAAAGTTTTACTTACATCTTACAGAGAAGCTTATTTTGCCAGCAGCAATTGAGATCGTAGAGATCATTTGAGACAATTTTGAAAGAGTTGCAGTCTATGGACTGCAACTATTTGTCTATATCAACTGTAATTTTAAGCCTCACGAAATTAGCATTAAATATTAGTGTTAAATAATGGAAAAGGATGTAAAATTCCGATGAAGAATAATAGTTTTATTTTTTAGTATTTATAACGTGAAGACTTCTAAATGTTTAAGCCCCGGAGCAGGCACACCCTCGATATTAACGTTAATGGTCGCGCAGTCACTGAGTCACCACAATCGCGTGAAACCATCTAGTTAAAAATGTATTCAATATAAAAGTGTGGATGTTAGTTCTATAAAAAAATTGGGAAAAACGTTTTTCATTATGCTTAATATGTTTCAGAATATTCATAAATTCATTCTTTCATGTTCCAGAATATTCATAAATTCATTCTTTTATGTTTCAGAATATTGATATTATTTCTTGGCGAAATAATCCTTCACTCATCTATGCTTTTCGAAATATCATATAATTCTTTCACATAAAATAAAGGGCAAAAATACATTATTTACAATATCTCAAAATGACAGCGGTGAATTGTTTATATCCTTATAAGATTTCCCTGTATCTAGGTTTTGTTTTTCAACTGAAAGAGTAGTATTTTAGGTTAAAAAAAAACATAATAAAAAATCTCTCATCGTGGGATTACAGTAAATGAAACAAAATTTTTTTTTATTTGGTTATAGAATATAAGATAGCTTGAAGTGGAGATTACGAATATTGTCGGATGGTATATACAAATTATATCAGTGTAAATATATATTTTTTATTAATTCAGAAAATATTTTGTTTTAGTTCATTCCAGAAAATTACATTTTTGAAACTTTGTTTTTCGACATGATCCCGCCTCTTATTAGGGTTATCACTTCCGCATAGAAGAGCGCGCCCCACAGTTTGAGAAACACTTAATTAGGTTAACCCTTTATCTCTATCGCACTATAAATTACTACCGTATTTTTGCTTTGAAAATAAAAAAATAGTTATTTATTAATTATTGCTCATACAAATTGATTTGTTAATTGGAAATGGTTTTTTTACATTAACAAGTACATAAATATACAGATAATTCAAAGATAAACTTTTACTTTCGTTGCTTTTAATTTAAGAGAGTGATAACCATTTAAATGTAATGCAAAACAGTTCATTTCTCCTTGTCACAGACGTCCTAGTTACATTAAAAATGTTTTAGCCGGTAGCAAGCGTGCACTCCATACTAACGTTAAAGGTCATGGTTAAAGGTGTCCGACTCATCCCAATCCTTTTTTCATAATTATTTTTTTTTGCACACGATAAAAGTCAAAATTTCAGAAATAATTTAACTAAGAGAAAACAAATATACTTACCTACTTTCAAGGATTCTTCAATATTCCTTTGATAATTTGAGAAAAAATCCAATAAAATTGAACTAAAATGTTTCAAATGTGCGTGACCTTAATAAAGGATACAATTCATATATATATAAAACTTTCGCTAACGTTACAGGAATGTTATTTTCAAGCATAACTATCATATTTTATGAACGTTATTGCAGTTCTGGAATCCTTTGCTGATCGACAAATATCCTGTTGAACCTTTCATTGCTTGTGTCTTTTTGACAGGGCAAGTTTGTCTTGCGGTACACTTGTAACTTCATATTTTTCTTGATGGAGTTCTTTAATTGAAAATTTTCTTTTAGTGTCATGTTATTTGCTTTTTTTAAATTTACTTTCAATATCATGACTAATATGCATTATTTCAGCAGGTTTTTCTCTTGCTTGCTTAGTTTCAACTTCCTTCAACAGAGAACACAGATGCCCAATTCTTTGTTTATGTTCTGTTCATTTATAAACGATAATAAGTCGTACAACACCCAATTCTTGCCAATTAGCACAAACCAATAACTTGATCATAGGGGAAAAATGTAGCATGTTCATAGAAATTATTTTGGAACAAAAGTGGTCACGCGGGGAAAGCGGTAAAACAAGTACCCTAATATTGTAAAAAACCGTTTACCACTCCAAAAAAGAGCGAGAAAAGTGACAAATACATTTTATTTTCCATTAAGACCGTCAGGTAGGAGGATACTGTCAAGAGGCCATTGGTAACAAACAAATAAATAGTTTCCCAGAATTAACGACTTCATAAGCCTTGGGTGATTCTGCGTCTCACGCGACCGCTCCCAGGTTAAATGTGTATTTATTCAATATAAAAATATGACTCTTATAGTTCTAAAACGAATAGTGTAAAACGTTTTTCATTACGATGTATATGTTTCAGAATACACAAAAATAAATCTTTTGGTCAAATACATAATCTTTCAAAACGCTCTCTGTGCTTTTCCAAATATCATAAAACTCTTTCACATGTTAAGAAGCGCAATACAGAAATGCATTATTTACAACTTCCCTAAGAGAAATTAGATTCTTTTGAAGGTCAAACAGATTATCAGCGAATATATTCTGCCTCTTTGGTGAAAATGTTTTAATTCTTCCTTTTCTTTCGACGGCTCATATATAGTATTCCAAGAATAATAACAGTAAAGAATTTTTTTATATCTCAAGACTTTTTCTCTGAGTCTGGGTTTTACCTCTGAAAGAATAGTCTATTTTAGGTTTAAAACGGAAACACTTTTTTTTAAAAATTTTGCTATAGGATTAAAGATATAGATAATGAGAATTTTGAAGTGTAAAGGAAATATCGCTAGATGATAAAAAAAAATATATCAGTGTAAACGTGTATTTTTTTATTATGTCAAAAAATATTTCGATTTATTTCATTCCAGTTGATTAATTTTATTAAACCTTTTATTTTCCATAAGCTCACGCCCCTCTAAGGGGCGCGTCCCACAGTTTGAGAAACGACTAACTACATTTTCGGAACAAAAAATACAATCTTCACAATTCGATCAAAAAGTTAACTGAAAATGCAAGTTCTGGTATATCACCATTCGGATTTCCCGCTAAAATAATCATCATAGAACCCCGGTGCCATATATCTTGAAAATGTGGATTTAAAAGAATATTCCTGCTAAGTATCGTCAGAGTATTCGTAAAAATGGTTATTCTTTGTAATTGCAAAGTGAGTGGTACTTATAAGTACCGTCGGTAGATAAAGGGTTAGGTCATCGTGAAAGTGACCATTCATCAACGGCGGCCTGAATAAAACTTGGGCTAACCTACATATTAATTTTAAAATAGCCTAGTTCAAACGCATGCAGTATTTTAAGAAAATTAAAAGACATAACTTAATCGGGCTGCTGTATCAAGCAAATTTCTAACCATAAAATGTCTACAGAATAAATTCAATAATCTTAAGGCATATTGTATTTGAAAAAATTGAAGGCGATGTAAATCATGGATAGTTCAAAAGAAAATGCGAGTTCATATTTACTTTAAAAACTGAATTACATTGTATAAGGTGGAAAGTAAAAGAGAGCCAGAAAAAAAACACATTTTTTAAAGTTGTTTTTGGAATTGATGTCCGCAAAATGTGGGTGGTTATGTTTAGAAATTTAAATGAAGTACATTGTCTAGAAACTTCAGAACAAATTTAAGGAGTTTTAGCAGTTAAGTGTAGTTTAAAAAATTTTATATTTATTAAATTATGAATATATATTTAAGTATATATAGAAATAAAATTTAAACATAAATTCAGCAATTTGAAAAAAACCTTTCTCGTCACAAGAAAATTTTTTTAAAATTCAAATACTTAAAATAATAAATCTATTACAGCTTATTGAAATTAAATTGCACTCAACTCCTTTTTTACACGATTTTGAAGAATAAAAGTACGCGATTTTATTTATACGATACGATTATTTTTTTTCTTACACGAATCTTAAAATAAATTGGCGATTCATGCGACTTGATGAGAACGATTAGCTTGAAGTTATGACAGTTTATTCTAATAAAGTTGTCAATAATGATGAAATAAGTTAGCTATTACCAGCTGATTTAAATCGTGAGGGCTTGAGATTTGCTGCAAGTATGAACAAAGGTTTTCTTACTCATGATCCTAACGCAAGTGGGTGCGTGAATATTAACGTCACACTGTTCAGCTACACGAAGTCTTTTGGCGACAGACCGCGTAATTTTGAACCATGGTCAAGTGACGTCGACGACACCTGAGCGGCCAACCTGCTCTCTTAACTACCACACCACATCAAAGGGAGGACGTTTGAGCTCTCGAACGATTTAATGTGCATTGCCCTTTGGCACGGCGGGTCTTTAGTGGTACTGGGATCGAATTCATGACACGCTAGCCATGATCCGATGCTCAGACCACTTGGCTATCGCGGCTCTAGGAAAAAGATGGTAATACAGCCTTTAAAGTAGACTTTGTAATTAAAAAACCCAGCTGTGGCAGTTAGCTGTCAACTGTTATAGTGATTAGTGACGCTGACTGCGGTGACGTAGGGCCTGGGTTTGAATCCCGAAGAACCGAATGATGTTAGTGTTTTAATCCTTCCTTCTTCCCTTCGTATAATTATCACTTGTGCGATACATTGTGTGGTGCACAGGGTTTATAAATACTCTCATATAACAAAAGTGTGCCAGTTAATACGAAAGAAATTCTTCAATTGAACCGAAGCTGACAGTTGTGCAATACATATCTGACACATCTACCGACGATAGCGTTTTTGATCCAATTTGCAATAAACGTGCACACTTGTTTTTAAGTAGCAACGAACAGTTGATAGGAATTGGTTTATTTCTAATTTAAATTTAAATTATTATATGTATGTACTCATTGAAAGAATTTTCACTGTGCACTGATTTTTAATTTCTTTGTAACAAAAATGAATTATTTTTCTTTTATAAATTGTATCATGGAATTTATTAATACTTTTTTGCAAGATTTTTTGGGAAAATATTTAGAGAATATTTATCTTACGCGTCTCAAATTAACCCAATTTAACCATATGTCGCATATATTTTTTTCACAACTATTTTTGAGTTAAAAAAGTGTTGGGTGTATAATTTTGAGATTTTTTTTCATTCTTTATATATTTGACCGTTTAAAAAATATGTGGGTGTATAGAATTGAAATTCTGGTCTTTAACAAGACTTAAATTTCTTTCCATTCAGTTTATTTCAATTTAATTTTGGAAAGATCTGCTGTGCGTATCTCGCAAATCTGAAATATAATGCCCTTCTAATAAAGGTTGGATGAATTATGCAGTAATGACACTTCGCTAGCGTGACATAGTTTCAAACCTAGTACTGTTGAAGACATTCCGCATAGAGGGGGCTAATGCACATGAAAAATATATCGAGTTTCATAATTCCTCTAGTTGATGTGAAAAATAGAAGATTGGCGACAGATGTGTGTGTGTGTGTGTGTCGTCCTCGCCATTTGACCATGGTCCAAAATTAAGTGGTGTGACACAAAGAGCCCTCGTGTTGTTTTTTTTACGACTCTAACATAATTTCCACTCTGACATACCATGGTTTTTTGGGGGTCAATTTTATGATTCTTCTACTCATTAGTATTCTTGAATTAATTTCTGTGACAATTAATCTTCAATTACTAAAAAACAGATTTTATTTTGCTTTATAAAGTGGTCTTAATCGATCCCGCCAGTTGGGAGTACTGCGTCATTGAGTGAACACGTGCAATTCCATTCTGCAGGTAAAATGTCTTATCAACATCAAGTTACTTGAGAAACTTCAGAAAATAGCCATGAAAACATTTCAAATACTAACAGAGGCTTAGGGAAAGGAAACTTTGGCGTGTGCAACAAGTGATTGAAATACATAAGCGGTTTACAGAGAACGGGTCAGTGACCAACGATGATGAACCTACTGGGCGCCCAGTGTCAGCAATTATGGACCAAAATGTTGCCAAAATTCGTGATATGAATGATTTTCCACTCACATCAGTGGTCAAACTTTTAATAAACATTACTAAAGTAAAGTACCTAAGAGACTTCGTGTAAAAATTAAGGAAAAAGGCTAGAATATGGGAGTGATGAATGACTGTTGCACCAAAACAAATTACCCGCTCATACAGCCCTACCTGTGAAGCAGTTTCTGAACAGCAAAAACATTACTCTGATTAGGTATCCTCTATATTCACATAATTTTGCCTCATGCGATTTTTTTGTTATTTCCTACTGTTAAATATTGCTTAAAAGGAACCTATTTTTCTTCAGTTTATGAGGTTCAGGGGAAAAGTGGAGAATTTCCTGAAGTGTCTTCCAAAAACCTCGTTCTAGAACTGTTGCCACAAATGGTATCACCCAATGCATGTGAATACTGAGGGGAATTACTTTGATGGTGATAATATCACCGAGAACTGATTCTGTAAATACAAGGACTTATTCGACCAGTCCATTTTTTTGGGTGTCAAACCTCGTACGTACGTGAAGTCACTTTTTCATTGGTAATTACACATATAACTATTTTATTCCTTTCAATTACACCATTTTTATCAAGCCATTCTGCATAATATTGCTTGGAACTTGTGTGGCTTGTTTTTAATTCTTTTAAGAGCAGTCAGTAGGGTAAAAATCTTGAAATGATCGATTTTGAGTTTTTGGTATTTCTGAATTCTGTATTTCATTACCTTTCTAGGGATATAACTTATATGCCATATTTTCAATTAGAAGTATGTCAAAATGACTTTTAAAAATCATCAACAGTTAAACCACGCCCCCTTTTGACAGATATCTGCCTTTTAAATATCCTGAAAAATTGCAAAGCCTTCTTTTTGTTTATTCAAACGCAATTAACTTTAGATAACAGTTGACTGGTCGATTAACTGTATTAGTTTGCCGGCGGGATTTATAGTTACAACATGTCTCCAAGTGTTTTAAACTAGTATTTAGAAAACGTTCACTTTGACAACGTATGTTTTTTTTTAGAAACTACTGTTTTCATAATTATATTTTTAAAATTGTGTTTAAAAAAATAAATTTTTTCTAAATTTACAGTATGTGAGTAAACGCACTTCAAGTTTACATTACATAATCCTTATGTATTATTGTGCATACTGAAGTGATATTTTGAAATTATTACAAAAAAAACCCCCATTTAGCTAAGAGCACAAGTGTCAAAAAGTGACACATTTGAATAAATTCAGTGACTATAAATAAAAGTTTGTTTAAAAAAAAATTAAAAATATCACTTAAGTATGGATATAAATGTGTCTTTACTGCACAGACAAGTTTTTAAACTCAAAAGTTTCTGAATGAATTATACAAACAAAAATTTAGATGTGTATTACCATTTGTCGTTGCAAGAAGCTGGTTAAATACATAAAAATACATAAATATCATGTTTAAAAACATAAAAACAGTTTTACTTTGGCTGTTTAAAAAATCATGTGTCCAGTTTAGAGAAACTTTTGAAATTTAAATGTTTTAGAAACTTACATTTGCATGTGAACACACAAAACACTGATGGAAACTTTCGAAATGACGTAAAATCATGTTTTTTTTTAATGCACAACAAAACCATATAGATAATTTGTTTCACATTATATTAATGATTGTTTAATGTCAACTTCGATATTTGGATATTTGTAATGTATAACAGTCACAAATTCTTAAAAAAATTATACAGATTTTGAGAAATTAGATGCAAATTTTACAAACTATCTCGTTAAACAAAATTTGAAAAATCCTGTGTATGTATTTTCTGAGTATTTAAAAACTTTTTTGAATAATATTTTACTTAAAATAAATTGACATGAAGCTAATGCTGAATAAAATGGGGCTAATACATGTTGTAATTTATAATTTTTGTGATAAAGTGACATTTCATGTTAAAAATTCATTTCTGCAAAAATGTTGTTTATCAAAATATATGTACTTTTTTCTCAAAGTAATGGAAGGATGCTCATAAAATTTCAATGAAACATAACTGATATGTAACTATGTATCCTGAAGTGAGCCTTTATAAATTTTCCCCAAATTTTTTAACATACAGCATTTATTGTAGAAACAAAAGAAGAAAATTTTCAAGAAATTCATTGTAATGCATTATGTTGGATGGTTTTGAAAAAACTTAACAATATATTTGAAATATCTCACTTCAGTATAAATACATAATCACATATTTCCAAATCCTTATTTTAAATATTAATACATTTTTACAAGGCATTCAAGATGTTAATTTCTCACTTTTGTTTTTTGTATCATAGATAAAACTTCTTCAAAAATTGATAAAGATTTTGAGAAAATTAATGTAAATATTATAAAACATCTCGTTAAACGAAAACTGAAAAATGCTATGTATGTATTTTATGGGCAATATATAAGTAAAATAGGAAACAAAAAGTCTTAAAATAAATGAAGGATAAGCTAATGTGTAATAAAATGGGACAAATACATGGTGTAATTCAAAATTTTTTGTGATGAAGTGACATTTCATATTAAAAATGCATATATCTTTAAACGGTGTTTTTAAAAATGCGTGTTCCTTTTTCTCAGAACCTATTCAAGGGAAGCACTTGCAGTATTCACTGAATATTACTGATATGCATCTATATATACTGAAGTGAACTTTTATTGAACTTCCTAAAATATTTTTGTAAAAATCAGTTATCGTGAAAAAAATGACAATTTTCAAAAAATTCATAGTAATACTTTTGCGATGCATGTTTTTGAAAAAAAAACTAAACAATATATTTCAAAAAACTCCAGTATAAATAAAAAAAGTTCAATTAACATACAGATAAAATTTGAAGTTTTCATATTTAACAGCTTCTGAGAAAAATTTACATAAAATAGCTCAATTTAACATTAACGGTATAAGGGATAGCGACTACTCTTAATCACTGGCATTGTACAGGACTACAATTAAGAATATTTATATTTGGAATACAATAATTTGAGAAGAAATCTTTTATTAACGTACGGTAATATACATACACATCAATACACATTACTTTAAAGTGCGTTTGAAATGGTTGACACTAAGTTCAACACTGGTACTGAGTGGTAAAGACGCGTCTTAAATTGAGAGCCGAAAATTGCTAGTATCAAGAATGGCAGACATGCGCAGGGTGCCACAAGGTGAAAAAAAGAGGGAAAGGTACAACTGATACATAAATGTCTTTCTACAAACATAACCTTAGAAAAGAGTATTTTTTATGAGAAGAAAGTGTTTTAAATAAAGTTATTTTAATTGTCGATTTTTTTTTCAAAAAAAAATGTGATCAAAATTATGTACTTTATTTGATTTTTTTAAACACTCTTTTGCTTTATTTCAAATACTACATATTTTCATATACATTTTGTTGTCATTTACGTAACTTTGGAATTGTAACGATCATATTGAATGTTACACACAGCATGTAAATTGCTTTTGTGTCAATACAGTGCTTAAAAAAGTACAAATAGATTATAAATAATCTACACAAATTAGAAAATCTAAATAAACCCACGTAAATAAACAAACGGTAGCCTAGCAATCGTGGGTCGAATAAAAAGTTTGTGTGGGTCAGTTTGTGACCCACGGGTCATAGGTTCGCCCTCACTGATATAGAATGAAAGCTCTCTAAGCGGGCCAAATGCCCAGTGACGTCAAACTAATTTGAAACGTGGTAGATTATTTGCTACAGTTGTTTACTCAACATTCTTTTTAAACTCTACACGGTAAATTCACCCTTTAGTGGATGCGATGTAAGTTGAACCAAGTGAGGTTTGTTGAAACTCTCGTTAACTTCATGATGGAGATTAAGCAGATTATTATAGTCTAAAAGAAATAGATATTAATAACCAAATAATTCACATTTGTGATTTTTCGTGTCTACCTTATATGTTGCCTATTAATTGGAGGTTTCAAATCAATAATTTGATTATCAATTGTTCTACCTTTTTGTCACGATTTTAAAGGAAGCTTGGGGTATATTTAATCATATATTATATAGTAATTAAAATTCAGGCAAAGACTTCTTTAGCTACACATATATTTCACCAAAAATAACTATCGTAGAATTTATTTCTATAAACTATTTCTTTTCTTTTCTAAAAATATCCACTATTTGTGCTCGATTTTTAGAAATGTTGTGTGATTGATTGCTCATTAAGGTGGCAATCTGAAAAAATTCACAACAATTATTGGCGACAGACATAGTATTTTAAATAGAGAGTCAAATGACAAGATAATCCACACATTACCTTTTGATTCACGCCAAGTGAACCTTCTATATTTCAGCCACTAGACTAAGGGTCAGCGTCCTAAGGAACGCGTAGCACGTGGTGCAATTTTCAGTTTTACCCTGCACACCATAACAAATTTGTCAATTTTTGGGTTGATGGAATTTAATCAATTTAAAGATTTGAAAACATGTCTTCAGAACTATGAACGTATATGAAATTATGAAGAAAATCTGAATATAATAACTCTAAAGACAAATATATAGACATTTTGTAAATTATTGAATGCTACTGCTTGAGAGAATTAATTGTTAGAAAAAGAAAATATCATGTACACAATAATTTCTAATTTTGGTACTACATAACTAAGTAAAACATTTTTCCTCATATGAAAAATGTTTTGATTCCGCAATTAAACTGTGTAATAACGAAATGCTTAGGTTCGTTTCAGACATAAAGTAAGAAATGAATCGCCTAACGTTGGTAAATGAAAGTTGAGCGGTGCAAGCAGAATGTCCGCCTTAAATTTTTTTTTATCTTTTTATTTAACTATCATGAAGAGAAAATTTATATTTTCTGTTGTCTATTTTATAGTTGAATAAGTATGTTTAAAATACAACATAATATAGGAAAAATTTTAATTTGTATTAAAAAAATAGTTATATTTTATAATGATTATTTTTATATTAAGAAGCATCTTTAAGCAATGCCTCAGTGAGAGAATATTAGTATCGCACTGTTTAGCTACTCCCAGACTTTCGGTGACACATCTCGTAATTTGAACCATGTTCAAGTGACGAGGATGACACCTGAACTAATAACTATCACAGAACATCAACTGTAGGACGTTTGAGCTCTCGACAGATTTAACGAGCATCGCTCTCCTATACGGGTCGTCTTCAGCGGTATTGGGCTCAAACTGATGACACACCCGCAACGAGTCCATAACTTTGACCAGTAGTTTAACATGATCACCCGTTAAACGATGCAAAAATTAATATATTATAAAACTATAAATCTATTTTATTGACTTTTATTCTCTAACTCTGCTTGCAATATTGCGGGAACTGAATTTTTCAAAATTATCTAATGTGTAACACTCTGAATCATATTGGTAGATTAGTTTGGCACGCTACGTGTTTGTCGACCTATGATTTAGTGATTTATGCAGATATCAGCGGATTCAATACTTTATAAATGATCATAATTTCAATTTTTTAATTTAGTCCTTCGGTTCTGATTTTTTTAAATTCGAAATACATATTGTTTATGCTTACATATTAGAAATTTGGGGGAAAAGCTCAAATTTTCAAAATGCGAAATAGGAAATTAAACTCTTAAAAAAACTATAATCCGATATGTATAACATTTTCGAAGCTAAAAGTATATGTAAGCTAAATATAAAAAAAATGTGATTTTCCTTCAAATTAAGTTTCTTAAATTTTACAAAACAGAATGAATTTTAACTCAAGTAGATTTTTTCAACTTATCTACTCATTTCAATTAATGATACCAATGAAATTCGTATTTACATAATAAAATGACATCCAAATTTTTTCTTAAAAAATATTAAAATGACTAAAATATTTGATATATTTCCATATATGGCTCACGTAATAATTTTTAATTGAAAATTACTCAAAACTGTAGAAAATCAGAGAGTTAGCAAATTAAAGAGTTTGTAAGTAACACAAGAATAACCACTTATAATTGCGAATTTGTGTTAATAAATTCATGGAGTATTGTGCATAAAGTAGTTATTATATCGTCTATATAACGTAATGTAATTGCTCTGAAGGTTTCTGAAAATGAAACCAGGTTTTCGATATAAGGAATTTATTTTTTTAAGATTAATCCGCGTATTTTTTTCAGTGTGCGAGTTGTAATCCTTTTCTTACACCATCAAGTGGGTGCAATCCTGACAACAGGTTTATTCATTTGGCAATTACACAATTAACTTTTATACGACTATCATTTATATTTAATGCATATTCTGCTAAAAAGGCTCAGAGAAGTAGGTTGGATGCAAGTCAAATTTGTAAAGGTTTAAGGTGTTCCCATTAATTTATTAATTAGAAGAAACCTTTATCTATCGCATTATAATTTACTGCAGTTTTTTTCATGCAATATTTTTTTTTGAATCTCTACATTGTGCAAATTAAGGTATATACATAAGCAAAATGCTCCACTTGGGGAAATTTAATCTGTTACAGCTAATTAATTAATTAAAGATATTCAATTGTAAAATTGATTATATACACTCTTCACTTAAAAAAATACTCAAATCCTTTTCTGAGATCATTATTAGCATACAAAAAAATAAGACACCTTTTTACATTAACTACTTTTTCGGAACAAATTAGAGAATCTTCACAATGCGAATTAAAAATTAGCTGAAAATGATAATTCTGCTATATAACTATTCAGCTTAACCGCTAAAATAATCATTATAGAACCCATTCTGCCATACATCTTGAAAAATGGATTTAAGAGAATATTTCTATTACGTATCTTCAGAGTATAATAAATCACGAGCTAGCATTCATATGGTTTTGGAAATAACTCAGTTCAAACGTATAAAGAATATCAGGGAAATGAAGAGACATAACTTATATCATGCTGCTGTATCAAGGTAATTTTAAACCATAAAAGGTCTATAGAATAAATGCAATAATCTTAATGCATATTGTATTTGAATAAATTGAATGCGATGCAGATCATGGATAGTTAACAAGAAAATGTGAGTCCATGTTTACATCAAAAACTAAAATGTATTCTATAAGCCAGTAAGTAAAACAGAGCTACAGAAAAAGCTCATTTTTTTAAAATTTATTTTCTGAATCAGTGTCTGCAAAATGTGGACAGTTATGTTTAGAGTTTTATTCGAAGAATAACATCTAGAACTTTGAGAAACAATTTGAGGAGTTTTAAATGTTTAAGTATAATTTTTAAAAAAATTAATATATTAAATTACGAATATATATTTAAGTATTTAAAGTAATAAAATTTAAATATAAATCCGCAATTTGAAAGACAAATTTCTCGCCAGAAGAAGATTTTGTTTTAAATTTAATTAATTAAAATTATAAATCTAGAAAAATGTATTGAAATTAAATTGCTCTCAACCTTTTTACACGGTTTTGAAATAAAAAGTTACTGGCATTTTGAAGAATTTTTTATACGATTTTTTTTTTCTTGATCCTAAAAAAAAATTCGGCCGATTCCGTGCGACTTTGATGAGAAAGATTTGCTGGAATTTATGACAGTTTATTCTAATAAAGTATTCGATAATGATGAAATAAGTCAGATATTAGCAGCTGATTGAATTCGCGAAGGGCTTCAGATGCGCTCCAAGTACGAAATAACATTTTCTTACTCATGACCCTGACTTTGAGAAAACGTGCATTAAAATTTCAACGTAATCATAAAAATTGTGTAGCAGAATTATAAAATTATGTGAGCAACTTTGGAAAATAATAATAATAATCATAATCAAAAACAGTCTTTTAAAGCAGGCTTTGTGAAGAAAAAAAGAACCCAACTGTGGCAGTTTAGTTCCCATCCAGTATAGTGGTTAATGATGCTGACTGCGATGCTGTAGGGTCGAGCTCGAATCTCGGAGAAGGAATTGATGTTAGTGCTGAAATACTTCCTTCTTTCATTTGTGTGATAATTGCTCGTGTGATATATTGTGTGGTGTAAGGGAATTATAAATGTTCTGAATTAGAAGCAAGATATCAATCGTTGCATGGCGAAGTAATTTTAGCGCGTTTTTCACATGTTGTATTTTACAATAATGCAACTAATGAACTTTTAACTTACAGAAAGTAGTACTGTACCACTCCTCTAAATGTACTACGATTGAGGCGAAAAAAATAATGACACAAATCTGTATCAGCACTATAAAAAGCAAAAAACTGGTGAAATTCAGGAAAATTTGCAGGAAAATTCGGGAAACTATGGGGAAATTTAAATATGATTCGGTCATCTAGGGCCACAAATGCGACAAAATGCCGAAAACCTGAGGTGAATTGGTTGCTTATTGACTGAGAAAAGGTATGACAAATATGGAACGAAGACGAAATTTGCGTCCTATTAGCACTTTTGTCCCAGTACGTAAAAACGCTCTAAAAAACTGTGGCAGTTAAGAACGAATGAAATTCATCATTTGAAACGAAGCTGACCGTTGCGTACAATACATTTCTGACATATCTACCCGACGATAGTGATTTTGATCCAATAAGCAATAAACGTGCACTCTTGTTTTTTTAAGCAACAATGAAGACTTGATAGGATTTGGTTTATTTCAAACTTAAATAATTATATGTATGTACCTTTGAATGAATGTCCACTGTACACTGATTTTTATTTTCTTTGTGATAAAAATGAATTATTATTTTATAAATATGTAACATGAATTTTTATATTACAATTAAGCACGATTTTTTGGTAAAATATTTAGAAATTTTTTATTTTTCATGTTTTTTTTTTTGGAACTTATCCCCAAATTTACCATACGTTGCATATATTTTTTTCACTACAATTTTTGAAAGGTTTTTTAAGGAACGTATCTCATATGTAAAAAAGAGTTGGCTGTATAGTTTTGAGTATTTTTCATTCTATTTATATTTCACCGTTTGGAAAATATATGCGTTTATAGGGTCTTAAACACACTCAATTTTCATTCCATTGAGTTAATTTCAGTTTAATTTTGGAAGGATCTCTCTCTCTCTCTCTCTGCTGTGCGTATCTCGCAAATCTGAAATATAATGCCATTCTAATAATGATTGGATGTATTATGCAGTAATGACACTTTGCTCGTGTGCCATTTACCTATAGTATGTAAGACATACCGAGAGGGGCAGCATAGCACGTGAAAAATGTGTCGAGTTTCATAATTCTCTAGTTCCGGGTGGGCATTAAGTAGATCGCGATCGACAAGTGGACCACCAAGACATTTTGGTGTTCACTAACACCTAATAATGATTCCATCATACGAAAGTTTTTTATGTATTAATCGAATAAGCCGTCATCGATTCTAAGCCGCGCCCCAATTATGAACTTTTATGAAAATTGAAAAATAGTCTAAAGTATGGTTTTATCGATACCAATTTTATGAAATTAAAGTAAAATTAAAAGAAAAACTAATAAGAAGTGAATAATTAATTATTTTATCAGTATTATAAACTTTTAAATACATGCATGAAGCTGCATTTGCTCTAAATATCCCATCCAACCATTTTTTTTTGTCTTCGATTCCAAGCCACGCCCTATTTTCAGTAGCATTAACATTAAGAAAAAAAGTGCGGCTTAGATTAGAGTAAATACGGTATTTTAAAAGATATGGAGGAAAAAATCGAATCATAGAGAAAATTTTCGTTGAATAGAAAATTCACTTCGCTATTTGAAGGTAATTTTACGAAGAAAATCTGAAAATGTTCTTGGTTTCAGGAAAAAGTCCGCTAAATAGAGAAATTTGAAAAATAGAGGTTCGTAAAATGGAGGTCTGACTGTATTGGACACTTTCTTTTAGCTCACTACACCTACGCCACTGGGTGGACCACAACACCTTGACAAAATTAGAAGTAGCTCGTACCCTGGAAAAGTCTGCCCACCCCTTCTCTAGTTGGTGTGAAAGATAGAAAAGGGGTGCCAGCTGTCTTCCTCGTCATTTGAACATGGTCCAAAATTACATGGTGTGACACCAAGAGGCCTCGCATTGCTTTTTATTACGACGCTAATATAATTGTCACTCCCAAATACCTTGGTTTTTTGGGGGGGGGGTCAACTTTATGATTCATCTACTTATTAGTATTCTTGAATTTGCTGTGACAATTAATCTTCAATTACTAAGAAACATATTTTATTTTATATTTTTTCAACAATACTAAAGGAAATGTAAATGCATAATAGAATTTGTAAAACCTCTAAAGTTTACAAAAAATCTATTAAATCTATGGAATAAGCAAATAAATTCAATATATTATCAGAATTATCGTAAACATTGAATTTACTATATATTATTTAAATTTGAACATGTGCAAAGTGCAGATGTATTACTCTGGTGTGCTGTAAGTTGCAAAAATGAGTTTAAAGGGATATACTTCATCTTTTTGCCTTTGTTTTGGAAGCAAACTTTGATATCAATATATGGAAGATTTTATTTACACTGGTGTGCAAAAATTAAGGACGAAGTCGAAACATTAGCATATCAGCTGAACGAAGAGGCAGAGCGGACAGAAAGACCAATCAGGAGATTAAGTGAGGTGATGTACGGTAAGCACAATGCGCAGATATGCAGGTAGACGTAATGGGGGAGTGTCTGAGTAGTAAACCATGTTGTCGGTGTAAGATTATTATTTCTGGCAAAGAGATTGCACACCGTAAAGCAGTTAAAATCACACCAAGTTGCTACCTCAGCGAGAAATGGCGAATAATCAATCTGTTAGACGACATCTGGATGCTTTTACCCGAGGTCGAATCATTGGGAAGTTGGAGGAAGGTCGCAGTGTGACAAGTGTGGCTGCAGAGTTCGGGATTGCTCACAGCATCGTTTCACGACTTTGGAGACAATTTCAAACTACAGGAACAGCTATCGGGGGTTCAGTAGTGGTCTCCACGAGGAACCACACCCGCAGATGACCGGTATATTGCCTTACAGGCAGAAGAAACAGGTGGCAGACAGCGGGATAAATCGCTAGACACACGACACAGGCGACTGGACGACCGATTATCGCGTTTTACCGTGGCCAGAAGACTGCACGGTGGTGGTCTGTTTGCACGACGCCCTGTACGGGTGTGTACCTCTAAAGCCTGCGCCATCGGAGAAGGCGTTCTCTGGGGTGCCGGGAATACCGGAATTGGAGAGACAATGAATGGGACGAGTACTCTTTACAGATGAGAGCAGATTCAGTCTGAGTAGCGATTCTCATCGCATACTCATCTGGAGAGAGCGGGGGAGCCGCAATCATCCCTCGAACATCATTGAAAGGGACAGGTATGGAGGTGGCGGTGTTCTCGTTTGGGGAGGCATCATGCTTGGTAGTCGTACAGACCTTCACATCTTCGACGCAGGTTCAGTCAACGGACCCGTTATTGTAACGAGATTCTTCTTCCATATGTGCGTCTTTTTAGAGGCGCTATGGGTCCGCAGTTCCTTTTCATGGACGACAATGCACCATGTCATCGCACAGTAGCTGCCGAACAGCTCTTAGAGAGTGAGGATATTGAACGTATGGATTGGCCGGCACGATCTCCGGATCTCAATCCATCGAGCATGTATGGGATTTT
>BMAO01008030.1:0-16398 GCA_019973975.1 Trichonephila clavata | reverse complement strand
ATTTGGAATTTCATAATTGTGTTGCTAGAACTACTTTTATTTGTTTACGGAAAATTTGACTGTACTACACGTTTTTTAGATGTAGAAATATATGTATCTCAAATTTTGTTTAGCTGTCAGAATTCTTTTTTTATTATTTCCTGCAAATTAGTATGTAAACAATCTTTGGTAGCCTAAATTATAATATAAATTCATCCTCAAACTTTTTCAATATCATTCTTTAGTGGTTTCGTAAGCACTAGAATAAATTTAGCAAGATGAAACTTTTTATGTCCTCCTGACATAAAAAATTCATCTCAAGCGTTACAGAGCGTTGATGATCATTTTTTTTTTGTATTTAGGGATTCTAAAAAGAATTTAAATGAAAAAGTATCTCAAAATATTAACATATTTTTAAAAAATTTGGTAATTTTTTCCCCTTTATAGCTTTAACGCAGTTTTTTTTTTAATTACTTGCATGTGATTGATAAAATTAGCATTTTTTGTCTACACAATAATTAATTAAATTATTCATTCCTGGAAATTTGATAAGCTCTGTGATGAATTTCTTAAATCACGCTCAATTTATTTCAATTTTTAAAGCTAATAGCTGCCAAAATATCAAACTGACATCCTAAATGATCTGCATTTTGGCTACTAAGCTTTTGCGAGCATGGCAAGTCCTCAAATTTTAGAGCCATTACATGGTAAAACTATCTAGAGATGGTCCCCACTACCAAGTTTTGACTCCTGAATCTCTTTTAATTCAAGCTCTCGTTGGATGCTTAATATTTCCTTGACTTTTTGCAGAGAGTACCAGCGTCAAATTGATGCCCAATAGATTTTTTACATGCTAAGTAATCATATGACATGCTTGCTTACGATTTTTGAATCCAGAATATCCATCTACTCCAGCCAGAATTGAACCTGCAACCTTAAGCTTACGAAGTGGGCACCCTACCTCTAAGTCAGAAAGCAGGATAAAAAAATTAACATTAATGCAAGCAGTGAAATTCTGAACAATTTAGGAAGGGTAAAGTAGTTTTAAAAATTTTGTTTACAAAAATCGCTTAAGGTATCCGACTACCCTAAAATCGTGAATTTTGCAAAAAATTGACAATTTTTTTTATGATTTTATTTTATAGGCCATCTTATTATCTTTATAAAAATACCAGTTTATTATTTTTCGTACACTAGAGCAAAAACTACAAGTGCTTTAGTAAAAGCAGATCCAATTACTTTAATCAAGAAAAGTCATACTTTAGAACGCGTTTTACTCGAAATGTGTTTTTTTCAACGCTCGAACGGGACCAGCGATTGCTCAAAAAGATTTGAAAATAATAAACTGACATTTTTTGTGTATGTCCTGTATCACAGTAGAAGTGTTTTAACCTCATATTTAATAATCATTGTTTTATTACAAATTTACAGACCCTTATGTGAATATACTTACTGTTTTTCTCAGCAATTTCATATAATAACCAAGATAAAGTGCTCTAGTTTTTGACAAAAAATAAATATCTCTTATCCTAAAGTCATTTCAAAAATGAATAACATAGCAACATATCAGAATTGAAAACGGAAAATCTGTTTATAAACTTTTGGTACAGAATGGGTCGCGTTTATGTTATTTTTTGTCAATTTTTACCCATTTTTTCCCATTTTAGTAAAAAAAAATTCTTTTTCTATTCTTAATTTTATCATATTCTTCTTAAAATGTACTAAACAAATCTAAAAACAACAAAAAAATCCCCATACCTAATTTTTTTTTTAAAGTTGTCGCAAGTATAGTCGGATATTTTAAGCATCTTAAATTCTCGTTTGTTAGTATTGCGTAATGACCATCAATTTTACAAATAACAACTAAGGCCATAAGGGTTAAACTATTATTCTTTCCAGTTCTTTTCTACATTGGTAACTGGCATTCTCTTTTTACTCTCGGCGGCAACAGAATGGTAATCTCGAATGGTCGGAATCATTCTTTATGACAACTTGTGTCAAAAGAATTAAGACGTTTACACGTTTGTGCCGACTGACACAGTAACACCAGATGTTGATAGCAAAAGGCTATGTAGCATTTTTTTTTTTTTTTTGTTATCCACAACGAGATGATTTTTCCTTCTCAATCTGAACAGTCAAGAACTAATCTTTTTCCACAAGTTCTAAGAAGAAAACTTCTCAAACAATTGCCGGGAAGGAAAAAATGAGCAGCTACCTATGTATTTGTTAAGTAAGGAAAATGTAACCTTTAATAGAGAGAAATATTATTTTTCCTCAACGAACCTTCAAACGAGAAAAAAAATGGTTTTTAATCGAAATTTTATATTTAATGGAAAATCCATTAAAATGCATATCACCAATATAATATTTAACAGACTTTTGCGTGGAAGTTTATAAAAATAGTTACATCAAAAAAATTTAAAATACTAGTTACAAAAGGAATTTGATATGTCTAAATTATGGAGCATTTGTAGCGCGTAAATCATAATGTTCAACAAACATTTCCCAGATTATTTAACACGAATGAAAAATATACTATTTCATGATACAATTACTTAGAAGTTCTAAGTCTAATTAAATTATTAAAAACATGGTTAGATTTCATATGTTTGATAATTAAACTGCTCTTTTAATTTTAATATCATAAAAACGTAGTCATTTAAATTTAATTGCGTTTTGATATACAAATATTGCATGGTACGTCAATATTACATAACGACTTTTTTTTCTTTCGTTTTGATTGGGTAGTTCTGTTATTTATAAATGTAGTCGTCATATATTTTTGGTCCGTTAAATTTTAAATATTCTCATTTTTACACATTCGTAGCGATTTCTCGATTTTTTTTAATTTTTTTTTCATATGTGAGCTCTATTTTTGAATATCATAAAAAAATCGAAAGAATCGAGAAATCGAATCAAAGCATTTTATTGATTCAAAAAACAAGAAAAAAATTCACACATTTGAATGAGGTATTAGAGAAAGAGAGTTATATTAACCACTTCCCAGTTTTGCCAGAACACCGCTCGGGTACTTGAAATGGTACTTCCCTACTTTCCCAAGCACCACTCGGGTAAATAGTTTTTTCTACTCGTATCCCCTGATTTGACCGTATTTTTTTTACTCCTTTAGTGTGCAATATTTCTAACAGATGTCTCTAATAGTCGGCAAAGTTAAGATTACAAAAAAATTTCTAAACCAGTTTCAAAATTAGGTTTTGCTGCATTCTTTTAGATTAGATAAGTAGGAAATTGTCTTTCTACTAGATCGGTGTAGTACAAGCTACGAACACTCTTTCTTTTAAATTTCGAGCTTAAAATAGAAGACAAATGATTGATTATGAGAGGCTCATAACAGAAAATAATTCTGAAATTGATTCAGATAGTAAGTCTGAAATTTCTTTAAATGATTCTGGAAGTAATGAAATTTGTTCTCGGACTTTTTTGTGGTGTAGATAGAATGGATCAGCATCTCATAAATTACCCAATAAAAAAAGGCCATAAATAATACAAAAAAATATTCTTCCATCTTTTAGATTCATCTTTGTGAAATATTTTCTTTTTATAATTAAAACTGGGAGGAAAATTATGACATTTGAATTTCTGGCTTGATATTATAGATTCCCTTATTGAAAGAAATGAGGCGGTAAATGAAAAGAAAGGACGGAAGACCAGGATATTTGCCTATTCTCTTACGATCGACAGAAAGAACTTTTTAAAAGTGGTTCCTCTCATCGCGATAAAAAATTGAGGCCAACAAGGTTATGTTTTGTGTGTTGGTCGAAAAGAAACGATTTTGGAAAACGAGTGGAAAAAACAAACTCGATATATTTTCCCGATCCCAATGTTGGACTATGCTTGTCTCTCTGTCCTAAAATTGACCACACAAAAACAGAATTTTAAATGAATAATTAACTGTAAAAGTGCAATATTATATTTTTAAATATAATATATACATCTGTATAAAGTGTTCTTTTGAGTTCACTTATTTCGTCGGAAAAAGCCAATTTTATGGAAAAATATGTTTTTTCAATGAAATAAAAATTAGCATAATCCTCTAAATTCAATATTTATAGCATTTCTGACTGCAGATTTGAGTTAAAGTATTTGATTTAATCTTAAAAATGTTTACAAAAATATGTTTATTTTTTGACATATATGACAGAAAAAATAAACTGTTAAGAAGTTAAAGACGCTCTAGAAGACTGCATGAGGGCTCTTAGTGACATACCTTGTAATTTCGAACCATGGTTAAGTGACGAGGATGACACCTAAGTTGATACCACCTATCCTAACTTCCACGTTACACCAACAGGAGGATGTTTGAGCCTGGTCAGATTTAATGTGCATCGCCCTCTCTAGTAGCCTCAAGTAGGATTTCCAACTGTACTAGGCTCAAAATCATGGCAGGCCAGAATGAGATATTAGATAAAGCAAATAAACGCATTTTTAAGCTTTTTTTTAATTAAATCATGCAACTTATAAAAATACTTCTTTTTTTCATAAGCTTAATCTTTTGGTTTTTAAGAATAATATTTGCAACTTCAGAAGAGCAAGAAAAAACACATTTTACTATAAAAATAGTTTATAATATATTGCTGTATTATAAAATATAAGAGGATATAATTTTTCATAATTTTAGAATTCTATAAACGTAAAAATCGTACTTTTGATGATCTACACATTTTATTCAAAATGTAATAATTTATTTAGGTAACTTTCATTCATTCAGTAAAATTTATTTTATGTAAAGGAATGTGTATTTAAAATAAGAGAACGTATAGGTATTTTGAATGCACAGTTTTTCCACTTAAACCCTTTTAAAGTACTCAACAAAGTATCACAATGCGTGCCATAAATATTATCATGTAAAATATTTTCTATACATGAATATTATAATAGATCACAGTCTTATCAAATATGATGGATGGGCTTTCAGTTTCTCTTTTAGATTATGAAAATTTTATGCAGAAGGAATTTTAAGGATAATGTAGTCCGAATACATTAATTTTTTTCAAGATATTTTTTATCGAATTGCAGTAAACTTTCTTTTCATCTACTTTTTGGTATAAATGTATCATCTTTGTTTCCGCATTCAAAAAAACAACACATTTCGGTTTGCTCATAAAAAATTAAATAATATGTAATGTGGTCAAGATATTCTAAATAAAATAAAGAAATAATTTTATATAAAACATAAATATATACAAAATATATAAAATATGAAAGATTTTCCCTTATAAAACTATGTTTCTGAAAATGCTTCAGAGAACTTAACTCATAAAATTTACTTGTAAAGATATCTATAATCTATTCATTATTCAAGCATTTATTAAAAATTTTATTTTTTAGAACCTGTTTTCATGTGTGTGTTTTTTTTTCATATAAAGAAACAATTAGTTAAGGAACATCTTGCTCAATTCACTAGTTTTGTGTCTTTGAAATTTATGTTTATGCCTCCATCTATTTGAAATATAGAGCAGATTTCAAAAGTGATATCATGATCTGCAAATACAGATTATTCATAGATGCAAGCAAATGATAAATCAAATAATACAGAAAAGTAAAAGAAAGATATCAAGAGAACGTGTGGGGATGCTTTAGTTGAGAAAAGTTGCTAATTAAGATAGTTAAGTCACATCCACACATTAAGAACCATCATCATTAAACTATCTTTTTATTTTCTACACTGAAAAAACAATGGACAATAAATTCGTGAAACAATGATTTTTTTAATTTACACAGCTCGTGCGCTTGATAAAAGCAGGATCGCCACAAAAGCAACAATTGTTCTTACTAATTAGTGAATTTATTCTATTAACTTTTTTTACACAAGCTCACATTATTTAGCATTCAAGAATTAGTAACGATTGTGAGAGTTGAAAATAAGTATAATGTGTAAAGATACATTGGAAAGAAATCAATGTCAGTAATTTGAATAATAAGTGAAATCATAGAATTCCATTTAGAGCATTTTGTTAGTGATAAAAGACTAATAAATTATTCTTTTTATCTCAAACTCTTGCGTCACAATGTATATTTTTTGCCACCGTAGCTATTCTATTTTGCGATATCTCAAACACAAATAAAACTGTTTAATTCTGAAAATCATTTTAATATTTTAAAAATTAAACATATAATCAGGATGTGACATATTACTTACTCACTCAAATTTTCTTGCAACTGTTTTATTCGATAACGTATACTGTAGAAAATGCTCTAAGCCTTCATATGTATGTACAGAAATACCTTGACTTACTCAACCCCAGTAGTCTTTAAACTTTTTCTACTCACGGAACCCCTAAAACTTAAAGATGTCTTCATAGAACCCCTAGAACTAAAAAGTGTTTTTGTAGAACCCCATGCACATACTTAGAATATATCTCAAAATATTATTTCAATTAGATTAACAGGTTATGGGTACTTTATGTAAAAGCAATTAAAAAAGCATTGCATTTATAATTAAAAAATTCTAATCTAATTTTTTTAATATAGTTTACTTACTGGTAATATTAATTTGTGATCCAAGTGTCACCTTCCTATGCATTATGTTTAGTAGCTCCTGGCATAACTAATCATGAGTGGGTCTTGTATCAAAATTCCTTAGGGGCTCTTTTCGGGATCACTTAATATTTTACAATTTTTTGCTTGTACATTTTGGAGCCCATGTAACTTGGGACCCCATATCATTGATACGGTGGTAACTATGCCCCAGTTAGTAACTGGGATCTGAATGGCATTAAAATGTTTATAGCTGTGTGAGAAAAACTGTGTATTTTGCATGAGAATTCGCAACAGAACATTCAGGAGCTGTTCTATTTTAAATTTAGATTTTGACATAGAATATGCTGATATGTTGCTTCCTTTAATTCATTATAGGTGGTTTTTCCCTCACAAATGCAAAAAGGTGTATTTTCCATTAGAAAACTATTTAGTTTTGCAAGACATTGTGCTAACTAACGAGTATAATATTATCTCGTGGAATCCAAGAGAGTAAATAATAGAATGCTGATAATCTAGTGGAATGTATATATATAAAGATAAAAGGTTCTCATATTCTTTTACTATATTATAACAATAGTTTAAAAAGTATTTCAAGATAAATATATTATATGTAACTAAAATTTCCAATTTTAATAAATAGGATGAGATTTAGATACTTGTAATTATACAAACTTCAGATAACGTTAATCCATTTTGCATACATATTTATAAGCTTTTTTTTTCCAATTTTTTATTGTGACTCGGGGAACCTCTGGGTATGTTCCAGGGTTGCGTGGAACATAGTTTGAAAACGACTGCTCTAATCCTACTTGCGTGTGAATCCTGGAGTTACGCGTTTTTCAAATCTCTTCGATTCGTCTTTGATTACTCACTCCCAACCTCCTGTTTAGCTAATGTACATATTCAGACGCATCGTGAAAAATCGATTATCCGCAATAATTTATTTTGTGTTTTTTAATTCTTATCTGTGAAGTCTGAAATTGTTATTGCATATTATTCTGATATTATATTTGTTATATGTATTATATTTACTCAGATTTGTGAGATGTCTATGTCATCCTAACGAAGTAGAACTGATTCTTCTGCATCAAACAAGAAATTAAAAGCTTCATCTTTGGAATGTAAACTTAACATTGGCAAAGATTTCGATACAAAAATAAAAAATTGTGACTTGACAAACAACTTTAATCTAATTGAATAAACCGAATTGATGGTTATAAAATGTATAGAAAAAATTTTCGACGTTGTGAAAAATATTTTGCCATTAAATTCAACCATCGTTCGTAAAATTCACGGTATTATCACTGAAATGGAAATTATAATAAAATTATTGTATGATAAACTTTTTTTAAATTATTATTTTCTTTTGGATTTGACTCCAACTAAAAATAATTTATACGTATTCATATGCAAAATTAGGCCACAACATACGCAAAATAAAAATAATGCGGTTATCTCTCAGTCTTACCTATCACGTAGGTTCTGGTTATTACTGTATATAAGTATCGCCTTAATGAGAGAGATAATTTCTTCAAACAAAATAGTCAAATACGGTCTCTACGTAAATATGAAAGATGTATTCTTAAAATGTTAGAAAGAAATAAGCTATGTCATCCATATTAATATGCACTCAAATAAAGTCAAACTAATGATTTTTTTAAAAAGTTGGATTTAAAATCAAACGCAAAAAGATATTTTTTAAGAAATACAAACAATAAGTGAAGTGTGGAAAGGATCATTTTAAAAAAGAAAACACAGAAAAATCTATTACATCAGAGGGGTAATAGTAGGAAATAAAATGAAAAAAGAAACTACGTAAAAAATTATCTTAAGCATAAACATTGAAAAATAAATATAATTTAAACGAGAAAAGTAGAATTAGTAAAAGCCGAGTTTAATAAATTGAGACTTAATAAACATAGAAAAAGATAGAAAAAATGTTTTTTTTTATTTTCTTCTCTTTTTTGAACGCTTGTAATTGGAATATCTGCAGTTTTCTTTAAATTAAAATTATTCCTGAAAGAAAAAGGATTAAAATCATTCATCATTGTTTTCTTTAGCTCCAAGCTTGCCCTCTAAAAAAAATGAATCAATAAATTGAAAATTGAAATGATAAGAAGCTTCTTTTTTTTGTTTAATTTTTAATCAATGTTTATATGTTGTTTCATTCGTTATTTTTCAACAAAATACAACTATGCTTAATCAATAGCTACTCGATGACAAAAAAATTGTTTTTCAAAATTATATTTAACTTAATACACTTCTTTTCTCAATATTATTTTTTCTTTGCTATTTAATATTTTTCATACTTCAATTGTATTTAAAAATGCAGAATATTTTATTGATTTATTTGAAGAGTCCAATTTATTCCATCAGCTATTTCTTATATTTATACGTTCGCATCAAAATAAACATATTCATATAAAATTCTTGATTTAATTTTAAGTTTATTCGCTTGGACAAAGAAAATGTTTTTTTCGTATATTCGAATTCAGATACTTGTGTAGCAGTGTTTGTATCAAAAAGTATGAATTATATAGAAATATATAATAAATCTACTTTCCCATTGATAACCAAACTTTTTATATGCTTAATAAATGTTTTTAAAAATTGTTTTAAATAATAAATTTATCGAAAATATTTGTACATGTATAACTTGTCAATATCTTAAAATGTTTGTATTGTATGTCTATCTTCTCAAAAATATACTTCTATCAGTCACTTGGAATCAAAACAAAAGATTCTATATATCTAATTAAATATTTTTAACTTCAATATCACTTCTACGTTGCTCATTTTAATTAAAATTATTTCAATTTTTATAATTTAATTGCATGCCTTAAGCTTAGATATTGTTTTCGTTTAGTCTAAACATTGTCAATTAACAATGCAGATATAATACACTCACTTCCAAAAGTTAAGCAGGGAGAGAAAAATGCTAATTTCTGGAAGCCAATCAGAATTGAAGAGGATGCAATTCGCTGCAGAGATAGATGGAAGTATGCAAATATGTTAGGTAACAGCCAATCGTGCTTTCAAGTCAAGAAAAATGCAAAAAGGGCAGTTTTATAAGAAGCCAGCTTTATGAAGGGTTACAGAAGTTGATTGTAAGTGCTGATAGAAGGTGTTTAAAACTTTCGTACCGTTTGTTTTCAAGACATACGTGTTTCTATGACTTCCAGAAAACGAATGGAAGATTCTGAGCGCTGGCGTGCAAGGCATTGAAGTAGGACAGTCGATCACAGATGTTGCTCTTTGCTTCGGCATTCATCATTCTGTAATTTCACGTTTATGGAAACAATTCAAAACCACACAGACAGTTGTCCGAAGGCCCGTAGGTGGTCGCCCAAGGGTTACAACCCCGCGGAAAATCGATATAATGCTATTGTAGCCAAGCGGAATCGCAGAGCGACCTCCACACGTGTGACATCTGTGGTTACAGCGTCCATTGGTAAGGCTATATCTGCAGCTACTGTACACCGAATATTACATATGAATGAACTGTATGCCTGGGTACCTCGAGTTTGTGTTCCTCTATCCGTCCAATCAAGAGGGGCATGATTAAAATGGTACCGGGAATATGGCAATTGGACTGTGTCTGACTGGAGCAATGTCATGTTTACTGTTGAGTCAAGATTTACTCTGGAGCTAGATGACACGCGTATAAGGATATGGCGTAAGCAAGGAACACGCAATCAGCCCCAAAACATCACCGAACATCACACATTCCGAGGCGGAAGCATTATGGTTTGGGCATTGATTTCATTAGGATAACGCACTGACCTGCACATCTTTAAACGGGGTTATGTGACGGCTGTCTGGTATCGAGATCAAGTGATAGAACCCATCATGAGATTGTACGCTGCAGCAGTTGGCCCTACTTTTGTTTTAATGGACGATAACGCCCGTCCCCATAGAGCTGACATCGTCGATGACTACCTGGAGAGTGAAGGGATTGCGCGTATGGCGTGGCCAGCATATTCTCCCGACCTTAATCCCATTGAAAATCTTTGGGATGCTCTCGGTCGTGCTGAATCTTCACGTTTCCCATCTCCAGCGACTCTTATTGAGCTGGAAACTGCTCTACAAGAAGAATGGCGATTGCTTAATTCTGCGGTGGATGACCACCTAATTGAAAGCATGGTCAGAAGATGCAAACTTTGCATACAGATGAGAGGGGATCACATAACTTATTAGTGTCCTTTTTTTCATTTATGCTGTTTATTTTCACTTTATACATAATTCTGTTTAAGTCTCCAGTATGACATTATCTGATAACTTACAAAAATTTAATATTGTTTTCGTTTCTGTATATAATTATTGATTTTGTTTTATGTATAAATATATATGCTACTTTACTGCCATATTTTGTGTCAATCAAAGCAGTATTTGTTGATTTTTTTACATTTTACACCTTCGTGTTTAACTTTTGGAAGTGAGTGTATGCGGATAGTGATTAGATACTATAGTACTAAATTAAAGCAAAGTTTTCCAAAAATCATAAGCAAAATCTAACAATTTCATACGTAATTTTTAAATCATTTTGTGCCTATTTATTGTAAAACAAATTTTATAGCATACTTAAGTAAATATGTTTCTAAAATATGATAGAAGAATCGCAATAATTTTACTATTGAGTTTGAAAAAATCCGTGAAAAGTTTAACTTCAGGAACCAAAGGGGCAAAGAAGAATTGTATAATCATTAAAATAAACAATTAAATAAAATAATAATTAGATAAAAAGAGATAGGTAAATTAAAATAAAGGAATAAGATAAAATAAATTAAAATTAAAAAAAATTAGTAAAAGAAATAGAAACTAGACTTATTATAATTTTGTAATTTTTGTCACAACTAGACGGTCACAAATTTAATTATTATGTTAACGGCTAAAGTGGAACTAAAAATTAATGTGTTAACTGACTAATTAACTTAGATAAATGAAAATAAAGGACTTTCAAAAGAATTCCTAAAATTTTAACAGAAGGAGATAGATAAATGTCCAAATAGTAAATGTACCAAATACTATTTAAATCTCTCTGTTAGTTTTAGAGAAAATATGAAGAAAATTTTTAACGGCTGTATATTCGTTTACTTTAGAGAAAATGATCCTTAAAGAAAAACATTTCTCTGAACACTTATTCATAAATGTATCGATAATTAAAGTTTATAAGCAAATAAATGGACAATTTAACTCGATACTCATTTTATAAATATTTCTTGATTTATTAGAGAGAATTTTCGTCAAAGAAAACTTTAAATTTTCTAGAATACCAATAACTTTTCACGTTATTTAACTCTTCAAAAGTTTAAAGATTATTATAACTTAATTTTAAAATGTTCATGGAAAATTAAATAAAATTCTGTAGTAATAAATTAGAAATCATTTTACTATCAACTACTTGAGACACTAATTTAATAATAGGGATCAATTTTTAAACCACTATAAATAACAAACTTTTCTCCAGAATTATACGAAATTTAAAATCAATGTCAAGGAGAAGAAGAAAAATTAGATTAGATAGAAAATAGGCTTTCGTAATATAAAAATAAATTCTTTTTTAAGTTAATTGATTATATATACTAATAAAAGAAAGAGTTTGTGTGTGTGTGTGTTTCAGCTGTTCCGGCGAAATTAAGCAATACAGAAGTATGAAACTTGGCCTATGTAGAAGCTATAGGTTGTTATGCTATTAACCTCGAAGAGTTTTTTTTCGAAATTCGCTTTAGATTTTTTTAAAATTCAATTTTTAAGCGATTTTTTCAGCTAAATCTGTACTAATCAGAGAAAAATTTGTGTGTTTCAGCTGTTCCGGCGAAATTAAGCAGCCCAGAAGTATGAAACTTGGCATGTATAAGCTATAGGTTGTTATGCTATTAACCTCGAAGAGTTTTTCTCGAAATTCACTTTAGATGTTTTTAAAATTCAATTTTTATGCGATTTTTCAGTTAAATGGAGATATGACGTCATCAGCCATGCCAAGTCATAACTTTGCGAAAATTAATGTTTCGAGCTGTTTTGGGGGGAATTTCAACACATTTTATAGTAAATATACTTATTTATGGTTGTATTTATTCGTTTTTTTTAACTCTTAGTAGAGGAATTACAGTTGTTTTTCGAAAAAAATCATCCTAAGAAAATGTTCTTTCTAAATTTTATTTTTCCGATTGGCAACACTAATTTGATAACAGTAGATAACAGTTGGAAGATGCATTGGTTTTCCAGTTAAGCCTATTATGTATTTTTTCAATAACTAAATTAAATTCGTTTAATATACGCTTTTGTTTTGCTTATATTTTGAATGATTATTCCAAACCATTTATGGGTTTACATTTAATTTTTTTTTTCAGCTTAAAAATTTCTGATTTGTGTGTAGTCAATTGTAATTTCTGTTTTGGTTTAAGGCAGCGTCACATTTATTATTCTTTTTTCATTTTGACCTTTACATGTATATTCATTTGATTCTTCTGCATTGTTTCTGGTTTTAGATTAAACCGTGTCATTTATCTTCCAGAATTTCTGATTTTTTTTTTGTGGTCAGAGGTTTTATGTTATAATTTTTTTTTGCAGTAATTCTAAATTGAATTGGTTTAATATGCATTTTTATGGTTTTCAGTTGTTAATGTTGATTGTTTAGATGTTTGTTTAAATGTTGTGTTTACTATTTTAGGTTAAGTGCCACGTTTATTTTATGAACTACCATTAGAGGTAATTATTTTCAATTGTTAATGTTGATTAATATGTTGTTCTAAACAATGACCCAAGTATAAGAGCTGTTGAATTTTATGTATGATACATCCCATTGCCAAGTTGTCCCAAATGATGGTGATGGCTTCTGTCTCTTCAGTTCAATTTCTTATTTGTTGTGTGCAATCCAGTACTATTGTTCGACGGGCTGTTCATTTATTATCAACAACTGGAATAGATTTAAGGTATTTACACTTGATCATGAATTGAACAACTACTCATCTGGCGAAGCGTATAAAACTGCCATGTTGAACCCTAGGACTTACTGCTCCGCTTCTGAGTTACAGGCTGTCTGAACTCTGTTCTTTCGGTTTCCAGATTTTTCATAAGGGATATCTCTTTGCTGTATTTTGGTGAGAATTTTCAAACTGTTAAAAACATGAGGTTCAGTGGCAAAAACTTGGATACCTATGTGTTTGTTTCTTCTTATATTGAATCGAAATTTTTGAAAGCAACACTTAAGTCATCAGAAATTCTTAAGTTGGGAAAAAATGACTATATAAAATCTAAAACCAGAAACAGTACAGAAGAATCAAATGTATACATATAAAGGTCAAAATGAAAATAGAATAATAAACCTGACACAGCCTTAAATCAAAATAGGTATTACAATTGACTACATACAAAATAAATCAAATTTTTAAGTTGAAAAGAAATGACAGAATTAAATCTAAACCCAGAAAAGGTTCGGAATAATCATACCAAAAATAAGGTAAAACAATGTATATTAAACTAATTTAGTTATTGAAAAAATATATAACATGTTTAGCTGGAAGACCGATGCATCTTCTTATCAGAATACAGTCTTAACCGTTTGGGTCCTAAGCAGTAATAACAAAGATTCTTGCGTGTTTTTATATTAAACAAGATATCAATCATTGGCATGGCCAAGTAATTTTAGTGCGTTTTCACATGTTGTATTTCACAATAATGCAACTAATGAACTTTTTACTAACAGAAAGTAGTGTACTATGCTTAAAAAAAATTTAATTTAAATATGATTCGGCTCATCTAGGGCACAAATGCGGAAAAACAGAGGTCAATCGGTTGCTTATTCGCTGAGAAAAAGGTACAACAAAATATGGAACGAAGACGAAATTTGTGTGCTAATAGCGCTTTTTTTACACTATGTGAAAAATGCGCTAAAAAAATTAGTCAGAAATTGGTGGATATAGCGTGATTTGCTTAGCGCCAATTTGGCTGTGGTGATGCTAATACGTAAGAATACAAAGGCTAATACAAATTTTTATTTATATATGAGGTTTTCTTTTTGTTAAACTGAAATTAGTGATACTATCAATATACAGTTGTACTTGGGCTATGTATAGCGTGAAACTAAGTCATCACCTGAATATCAGTCACCGCAGTCAAATTGGCTCTTTTTTCACCAAAATTTGATTTTTTCCATATAAGACACATAAGAATCTGTTACTTTGATATTGTGGTGCAAATTTTGCTGTGATAACGCCAATACATAAGTACCCTTTTCCTTAATTGGCAGATTCCATATTTTTCCACTGTAACAAAAAAAAGTAGACAAATGCACCTGAAGAAAATGACATTCAATTCAAACTAATTGAGATCAACAGATTGTCAATATTGTGATTTTAAGTTAGAATTTCTATTCACGTATAAGACTTTGCTTATGGTAGTTTCATCAAATCTTAATTTATTTATCTTTTGGTTTGATATAATATTATAATTTCTATACTATGTGTAAGGTTACTTTTATATTTATTTGTTTCTTTAATTTCAATTTTAAATATTTAAGATTTTCTGTTATGTGTTTTTTTTGTTGTTCAAAACTGTTTATGGCAATTTTATCAAAATTAAGGCTTACTTTTTCTGTTTTAGATAACGTTTTAATGTAAATGATGTTATAATTCCTATTTCAGTGTCACAGTTTTATTTTTCTGAACAATCCTTTTCTTGCATATCATTGTTGGTACAGTGATTATGTGATACAAAGACTCAAAAGTCTATTTTTCAGCCAAACAGTAATTTGTGAGACCTTTTGTAAACAGAATCATAGATCATGATTACCTATTCAGGACACAAATATCAAAGGTTTTTTTTTTTTTTTTTTTACAATTAATGAAACTACACCTTCACTTCTTACAAGAATTTTTTTTTTGTCATGTCCATTTGTTCACAAAAAAAAAAAAAAAAACAATTTTGGATGAACACGGAAACTATGGATGTGATTAAATGCTCAAAGTAATTTTCCTTCTGACAAATCAGTTCTTCATGCTGATTTATATAAACATGCATTGTATACATTTTTTACACAAAATTTACATGTTTACATATCATGCCAATTCTGTCGTTGAAATAAATATTCATCTTCCTGATAATAATTCTTCCTTCATCGGCATATTCAGTATTTTGTTCAATGTTGAAAATATTGCTCAAATTTTGTACAACGGAAAGAAAATGACATTGAATTCAAACTAATTGCTATTAACATGTTGGTAATATCGTGAAGATAATGCTTCCTATTTATGAGAAACCAGAATGTACCATTTTTTTTGTGTATCGCTGTTTTTTGCCTTTTGGTCCCTATGACCGAAAAGAACTCATTTTTGTTTTAAATGAAAAAAAAGCATAATTTTTTTTAACAAAAAACTAATTGCTGGAACTATGATAAGGTGACCTTGAAATCATATTTTCTTTTGAATTCCATTTTGACCAGATTTTTCGTCATGACTTAACTTTGCTTCTGGCAATCTTGCAAATCAGAAAACTGTTTCATTTGTGATCGTAAAAATTTTTGCACAGAAAAAAGAGATGCATCTTGAAAAGATTTTCTCATATTTCCCTCTGGATTTCTTTAAAATTCAGAGTTGAAATGATTTTACGTCTCATGCTATCATGGTTTAACGTTGCTTCTTATTATCGGTTACTCACATAGTTTCTTGGAGATCATATGCATATTTTATTTTATACTGTCCATATAGGATATATATATATATTTCAATTATCATTATAGTTATTTATCATTTATGTACTCATTCTTTTGCTCTTTGCAATCAAATAATAATTTTTAATAGAAATGTTGCAAAAGAATATGGTTTCAATAATTAATTTTTTAGCAACATGGTTTATTATTTGTTTCATTCAGTACTGTTGTTTGTTCTGAACTATTTCAACGGGGACCTGTTTTAGTAGATT